>JABJVR010016270.1:0-41477 GCA_025773905.1 Chitala chitala | reverse complement strand
CCCTGTGAGCTGCTGTAACAAGAGAATTTCCCCACTGTGGGATCAATAAAGTTCGATCTATCTATCTATCTATCTATATAGTATATATGTGCATGTTAGTCTATACAACACACACACACACACACACACACACACCATTTTCTGAAACAAGGTGAATGGCACAAACAGTGGAATTTCTTTGGTTCGGGTGATGCATTATTACTCATGCTTATATAAATATTTCCGTATGTAACGACGATTCACAAACGTCAAAACATGAACTTGATATTCCTACCTCATGAGTAATTAAAAATGGATTTCATCTTTTTTTCCTTTATGTTTTGAATAGTTTCAATTCTCTTAATTTTCAAACATGGACTCAAGAGATAAACATCCATCCATTATCTTAACCGCTTATTCCTGGTGAGGGTTGTGGGGAAGCCTGGAGCCCATCCCAGAGCGCATGGGGTAGAGGGCAGGGGACACCCAGGGTGGTGCGCCAACCCACCACACGGCGCACACACACACACACACACAAAACGGGCAATTTGGACACACCAATCAACCTAACGTACACGTCTTTGGACTGTGGGAGGAAACTGGAGAACCCGGAGAAAATCCACCAAGCACAGGGAGAACATGCAAACTCCACGCACACAGACCCAAGGCGGGAATTGAACCCCAGGCCTGGAGGTGTGCGGTGATGGTGCTAACCACCACGCCACCGTTTTGCCTCAAGAGATAAACAAGTAACAAAATTTTAAAATATGAGACATATTCCAATCTTATCACTATTGTGAATTTATTAATGAATTCTGACATTAATTTTTTAAATTATTATTATTATTTTTTTTTATAAAATTGTTTCTTTAATGTAGAGTAGTGCATTTATTAGAATAGGTTTTTAAAATATTTTTTATTCTTTCAATGACAGAAGATTCTGGCTTTTGACTTACGTGATCTCATTACTATAGACAACAGAATGTCATAAACGATCTTTTCCACACGGCTGACAGCATGTCTCATTAGCGGATGTGGTGGAGACCGTGGCTTTTGTGCAAATGCTACATCATTGTGAACCCTGTTGTTCGTATGCAATTTGTTTAGTAAATTGTGATAATGAAGGCCAACTAAGCTGTCAGTGTGCGAATCCATTGCTGACCTATTTATGATTTTTTTTTCCCCACCAGATGTGCATGAAAGCAAGGTTTTCTATTCAGCCAGTGTGAGACGTCAGGGTGGCAATTACTAGCAAGGTGGATTCTACCTAGCAACCACTGACAAGCCAGCCAATTACATCTAACCAGTTAGCTAAAAGCCTGGGTTATAAAAAGCACAGCAAACTGTGAGTCTTTGTATGGTTTATTGCTTTTCCATCAGCAAATGCATTCAAAAGCGCTGGTTAATGTCATTTCCTAGTCATTGTGGAGAATACAGTAAACTGTTCTAACATTTTTCACAACTAGCATTTTGACTTATTTATTTTGCAGTATGTACTTTGGCACAAGTGATTAACATCCTTTTCTGCTGAATGTCTATGCTGACTGTGGTCACATTTACTGCTAAGACCTTTTGTGGTTTTAAGAACAACGGCCACATCTCTAAAAGACATGCCACATCAACTGTATGTTCAGTTATACACACATGCATGTATTTTTAAAGCCAACATCACTGCAGTACAAAGAACACAAGACCTGCATGTTCGAGCACAGGAGAGCAGAGGACTGAACTACAGTGACAAGAGAGCAGTAAGACAATCAGTGGCTTTAACCATGCATACCTGCTGATGCTGTTTAAATCCAGTCCTAAAATTTCAGTGATTTATACTGTGCTGTCAATATACACTATAACCCTTTATTTGCAGATGTGTCTAAATTCATATCATGAGCACCTCTCATGGTAAAAATCCTTTGCCTTTACTGTATTTATTGAGTAGCTGGACTGCATTTGTCACTTGACCAAAAGTAGAGCAGACAACACCTTAATCTGCAGTACCAGAGCTGTGCTTAAATTTAAACACCTTAAAGCAGTTTTAGGCTCTAACCTGTCTGTAGGTTGGACATGAAGTTTGGGATTCACGTGTTTTACACTAACAGGTTAAACAAATGACAGAAGGTCACAGAGAGAAAACCTGTGATGACCCCCCACCCCATAATTAAGGTGAGAAGTGTCAAGGCCGTTATCAGATGATCAGCAGCGCTTTGTCAGGTCCCGATAACATTAGCACCTGAAAACGGTGACACAACATGGGCCAGACCTGCTGAAGCTCTGTGACCATAGTAACACATCTGCCCTCCACCACATTTCCTGTCTCTCTGAGCTGCTGCTTGCATAGAAAACACGTCAACCCACCACGCACACATCAGGTAAGCTAATGCTTGACTCTTTGGGAGTGTTGTAACAATACCTAAACAATAATGGATTTCTCTACTTGCCATGTAGCATGTCAGTTCCCCAGTCTTATAAAGAATATACTCAAGCCATTAAAATTTTCACTATAAAACACTTGACAAACAGACAGCGCACAGGCATTAAAGACTTTTTCCACTTACCGGATTTGCTTTGCATAGCTCAGCTCGATCTCTGACCTCTCCTTCACGAACTTGGCGTATCTCTCGACAAACTCGATGCCCCACTGTGTGTGCTTTTCCAGATTATCAAACTGATCCTGCAAAACACAACAGTTTGTACACATTTTTAAATGCAGTTGAACTTCGTTATATTCCTATTATTCTGAAATACTGAAATTAGCATATTATTATACTTGAATTTTGATATTTTGTCCAATTCTGTAATATTACACTGAGATCTGTTTCAATATTCAATATGCAAAATTTATGCAAAAATATATTCGTGCCCTTCTGTGATTAAACACCATGAAAATTAGGTTCTTCACACAACACTGCACATTTATTTATTGCAAAAGACAATACAGGCCATGTAGATGGTACTTGTCATAATTGTGTCTATGGGGGGAAAAAACTAGCAAACCTGTGGAAGTCTCAGGAAAGACAACAAAGATCCGTAAACAGTCCATAATATGTACTGACTTAGACAGATAGGAGACAAATGGTTTCTTTTCAGTTTGGTCATCAAAGTAAAAATTATAAACCCTTTGTATTTTATGCATTGCCCTTTCCTTATAGAATGAACACTACTTCAGAATTACTAATCAACATAACTCACTAAGCCTTTTTACATCTATATTTTCACATGCTGTATTCTTACAATGTATAGTTATAGCCTTTACCGCGAGCTTTTGAAATATTCATACTGCTTTACTCAGTGGTATTGTTTTCCAACAAAGCAAAGACAACACTCAAATGTGTGAAGAACAGGTGTTAAGCCTACGGAGAGTAATACTGTATGGAATTATAACTGAGAACATATTTAAAAACTCAGCTGTTTTCCTCAACATATACTATAAGACAAAACTGGGTAATATTAACACAGAGCTACAGCTGATCTTTTCCATCACACGTTTTGTTGCACAGAATCACTGAATTACAGTCGACATGTAATCTTTAGAATGACCGTTACACACAGAGGTCATTCAACATCCCTAAATTTATTATCTCTCTTATTAAAATAACACATTACACCTTAAAAGTATCCAGATAAAGCATCCCTGACAAACACAAGACATGCATATACAAAAAATGGAGGGACAGGCAGAAGCGACCATGTGGTTTGAAGGAGATGATTTAAAAATTCACCTTGGTTTGGCTCCAGCATAGCCCCATCTTCTCCTCAACCATTTCTTGCCTACATCCAGCTATTCAGGCATCTCTAAAAATCAGTAAGACAAATCTGCGCTCGCAGCAAAATTACATTTCAATGTCGGTCTCTGCAAGACACGTTGAACAAGACAGGAAGTGGCTTTGAACCTTCGCTTCTGAGACTTTCTAATGTTTTGAACTGCAGCCAGAACAATAGAGTCACCTTAGGTCCAAAAGATGTCATTCACACTGTAAAAGTACCCTAAACCATCATGTTCTCTATGAACAAACAGTGGGGGGAAAATGTATAGACAGTAACAGCTACGGAAAATAATAAAGTCAAATGATTCAAAGGTAATGCCAGAACTACAAAAAAGTTTATAGACTTAACTACATCTGTCAAAACAGGTAGTAAACATGTTCAAATATGATGAAAAAAAATTTAAAAAGCAAAAGAAACTGTTCTAAACTGTCTTATTTCTACTTTTTCCCTGAGAAGTAATTCAGTGAAAATAATAAGGTAATCTTGCTTTGTAGCAATTGTAGATACTTAGTTATCTACAGATACTTAATTGTAGATACTTAGTTATCTAGATACTTAATTATAGATAATTGATAGATAATTGTAGATACCCCAGTGACATGCCCAGTAGGTCAGGACATTTCCTAGGGGGGTGGGACACTGTTGCATGGACTCAAAGCAAGGATGGGGGATTGGAAAGAAAGACAAAAAAAAAAACAAGTGAAAACAAACTCCCTTTACATTGTACTGCAGATATACCTTCTTAGATTAAATTAAGCCTATTATAAATTGAGCTCTCCTAATGTATTATTTTGAAAAGATTAAAAAATGCTTAGGTCTTTTTCAGATCTGTTTAGTCACTACAGGAGATAACAGGTAATGACACACCGATAACCTATTCAATAAGGTTACTCTGCTGAGATGTGGCCTTGAGACAGCGTCATCTGAGTCTACCAGTTGGGGGGACTTTCCATTCAATAAAGACAAAGCACTCTTTGAGCTGCGGACTGTCCTTCCTCCGTTCCACTGAGGAGCCCTGGAGGTACATACTTGTGATAGGCAGCCCCTTGTGGGACGTGTCCTCTTCTAGTGTCACTCCCACTTCTGAGGCCCAGCATACTGTGCACAAATCATCTGCTGTCATTAATACAACTCAGACCCACATAGCATTCTGGACACGAACCATAAATTCAATACAGCGTAATACATCTTGTATAATTTTACCACTTAAAAAAGGCATGGCGTCACAACATGTACTAAACTCATGGATTATAATCAGTACAATATAAAAACCATCAGGGCAGCATTGAGTAATCATAATTATCAATGATTACTCTGCACTGATGGTTTTTGAACTAATTTCAGTACTGGAATGTTCTACCTGCTCTAAATTTACAATAAATAAACTTAGGAAAAAACTCACAGCAAATGAACTAGTATAATAAGTAACAAACACAAAAAAACTGCATGTTTATTCACTGGATGGATTGTTTTAAATCATGGTAATTTTAATTAAGCTAAGCAATAAAATTAGATCATGAAAAAAAACAACTAAATGGTAAAGTGCACTGAAGCAGTGGACATAAGGCTGTCCCAGACAAATAAGTAGATTTTATTTGAGGATCCCTTTAAAGCCCTAATCAGTATGCATCTTCCTGCTTTAAACCACTTGCTGTTTTTGTTTCAAGCAGACAAAAGCATCCCACTGATTGAAAGCCCATTCTGAGGCTCTCTAGACCCCTGAATCCTATTCATACAGGCTTAAAAATTGCCGTATCTGGAACAGCACAAACAATATTGCACTTGTTTCGAAATACATCTGATTAGCTAGCCCACAAATCTTTAAAAATGCACATTCTTTTGCTAAAAACAAATCCGTCATGATGAACAACGTCAATTACAGGCACATCAGTAAAGCATCAAAACAACACTGCAGTCAATTACGTGGAAAACTATGACAACTCATGGGGACTGGCATTCATATATATGAGTTTTGGTGAATCCTCTATATTAAAAACGTTCATTTTCTACTTCTAAAAAATGCACGTAAAACATCTGCTTATTGTCCTGTTCTGTTTTTATGATGTAAAATGTTCACTCTGTACATATCACTACTTAAATTTTCAGATTAAATTAGGTAATTTTACTTGAACAACTATTTTGACACGATTGCATGGAAGCTACTTCTGAAAACCTTGTACAGTATTTTTCTAATCCTGCCTGCATCAGAATGGCTAAATATTAAGTTTAAAAGACTAAAATATTAATCAACAATGACTTGGACTTATAATAAACACCCAGACATTTGATAGTTTCTGTAGTTCATCATACTGAAGTACTTAACTTTTTTGCACAAGAACATGACACCAAACAAGCATTTCTCTACTCACTTGTGTACACTAAAGACGGGCAGAGGTTTGGGAAACCAAAACTGACCGACCACAAACATGAGGGACTAATGAAAGCACACCAACATGCCTCAAGCCATCTTACTTCATAGATGCTTGTCAAAAAAAAAAATACACCATGAAATAAGCGTCCATGTACTTGTCACCGTTTCAAGAAAATTTATCAATTCCATGAGGTCTAGAGGAAAACTAACAGCCATCAGAATTCCTCGTTGTCCATATTTCTGCACTCCAGGAAACAGAGGTCAAAAGGAAGGCAACGTGCCCTCCCAATTTATCAAAAGTGCAGCCTCTGTCATATTTCCTAAGGCCCTCCTCCCACATCCCATTGAGCTATTTTTACTCTGAGGAGGTTGGGTGAGGCAGCTCTTCTCTGAGCACCTCTGACCCTGTGGGCCCCCCTTTTCACTGATGTCAAAACTGTGTCCACACAACCAACTGGAGCTTCCGAGGGCTCCAAAGCCATCGTTCACCGTCTTACATGGATCAAATTTTCATACACTCTTGGTCCATAACTACATATTTGTCACTAAGTTAAGATGCCATGCCTGTCTTCATGTCATACACTTATTTGTAATTGTTGTGGTATGTCAAATGTGGAGACTTAAGAAGACATATTTCTCTGAGCTATACACATACTTCTGCCTCTGTAGCACAAACTGGCTCCTAAGCACTAGCTTGTGGTCTGTGAATATAACTGTGACTAAGTGTGTGTCAGGAGTTTGCTTTATTATTTTCAGACTACACTCCAATTAAACTGTTATTCGCTTGTCGAATAGTCACTGATTCCATTTGCAACCTGGAGCATTAACTTCAACATAACAATCACTCTAAAAAACTTGGTTACTTGGTTACATCACAAAAAGGAGCACTTACATATAACAAAGTGAAAACACCTGTTTTATTAAATGGGACATATTTAACTTCAGTGTTTATTATGTCACAATGACAACAGTATTGCATCACAACTGTAACCAAAAGGTACAGAGACATTTGACAAAAAAAAAAAAACAATCAGAAAAGACCAAGGAGAAAAAGCGAGGTGACTGAGAGCAGTAGGAAAGTCCTGTGGAGTTTGGGGATCAAATTACTAACGCAGTAACATGAGCACAAGCATTAAGACTGGCACACTAATCACTAAGAAGGCCTGCTGTGCCACACGTGACCTGTACTCAAACGTTATCACTAAATGCGCCTTTTTACTGGGAAAGTTTATTTAGTTCATCAAAACAATTTGGTGATCTATGCAAGGTTTGAGTACTACACTAAAACAGGTTCTGCAGTCAGCCTGTGGGGGGAAAATGCCACGTCCTAAAGTGTTTTGAAAATTTCCAGAGTGTATCTGTACTGTCTAAGGAGATACAACAAATGTCCTGGTGGGGAGACGGAGTCGGGGGACGTCCATATGGATGCTGTTATCCCAATGAAAAACAGGCATTTCCCCGGTGCGGAAGGTTTCAGTGGATAAAGGGTGAATTTGAGGCTACAGGAGGAGAAAAAACTTGGCTAAACCACAGAGGGCTGCCCAGCAAACCAAGCTAATTTGTAAAAGTGTACCGTACTGGCCACAGCACAACCTGTGGCGCTCTTAAGTCCTTTAAAGTGGGAACAACAGCAAAGTCATTCTGGAAAATTCCTAAAATGGACAGCCTTGACATCTTAAGACATCTCTCTTCTAAATTTGCAAAAAGTATATATATAAAAAAAGTCAAGGCTGAAGTCAGCAGGGTCACTAGGGTTTTCCCGGACTCTCTGTGCCTCTTACGTGCCCCTCAGTAGGCGTCCTGCCATTAAGAAAAATATTTGTGAGAAATGTTGAACTCCCTCCTCCCCATGCAACACACAGCGTCTTTGTCCGCTGGTGATCCAGAACAATATGACTTCAGAGACATGGTTAACCCCCGGGGGCCAGGTCTCTCAGAGCGGTCAGTGGGACAAAGAGCCCAGGAGGCCACTGATTCAGTAGGAACACCAGCCTTTGTGATGCGCATGGCCACCTTTAAAACCCAGAACTATGGTAAGAAGGCATCTTAGCCTCACAATGAATGTGTAAAGACCAAATCAGCTGTTCTCTTTGTCAGCCAAAGTCCACGTTGTTCTTTATGACATGTACTCACTGTAGCCATGTAGAAATACAGAAAAGAACAATTAAATTATTACTGCTAAACCACTTACCAAACTAAAAAAAAAAACTGTACATCCACAACATCTGAATGGATTTATAACAAAATACGAAGGATTTCATAATGAAGGCACCATGCTAAACATTCTTCCTTTGTTCGCACAGGACTCTGAGCGCAAAACAGCAATGCTTGATTCTAAGAATAAATTATACCTCCTACACTAAAATAAATGCAAACCCATTTGGAACCACACTGTCCAATCTAATGCTACAAGTTATCTCAATGAAAAGCTGTCTATTCACAAAGCATGTAACTACAGCTACAGTAGCTTATCTCACATTAACACAGTATGCAAAAGGGAGACGGAATGGTCCGACCAATCGACCGAGCTCATTACCTTTGTCTGAAGGAGAATCAGAGGGTCCTCCTCAAGTCGGGACATACGAGAAGTGCTCGTCTGACCACAGCATGACTTCACAATACGCATGTTGTACAAATACTTCTCAATGAGTCCGAAGGCTTTGGATCTCTTAAGAGCGAATATTACGGTAACAATCCGTAAGATCAGTCAAATTGCCGACCATTAAAAACTAGACTGCACCTAATCCGATGCACATAATCAAAGGAAACTGTTGGTTAAAAAAAAAAAAACAAGGAGACACTGAACATGATTCTTACAAAACCCTACCGAAAAAACTTTTAAAACCAATCCCAGTGAAGCAAAGGCACATAGTGGACATGTAGTGAGAAGCTAGGAACTGGGTTACTTACGAAAACTCAGTCTGATACCAAATGATATTAAACGGATTAAACAGTATTTTCAGCATGATTATGGTAATTCGTCTCAGTACTGGGTTTTAGTGTTGCAAACCATCGTTCCGGTTTAAATCCACTTGGACTTCAGTTTGTTTGTGTGACTCAGCATTCCACATTCTTATGCGTTACGTACAAGACTCTTAACCTGCATTTCATCCAGTCGGTATGATATGTCAAAAAAAACCTACAACTGGCAAGCTACTCACAGTAATGAACTGTGCTGTCCTGTTCTATAAAATGACAATGAGACAGTCAGGCATCCTACGAACCAGGCTTAAAGGGAAAGAAAAAAAAACAGACCTATTGCCTAATACTCAAGAACCATGTTGTTTTCTTGCCAACAGTGAAAGCCAGTAAAAATAGTTTTAGGCAACTGTGAGGTTACAACCTCACATCAAAAGTCTAAATTAGTATATTGAAGCACATCCAGCAAAACATCTCATTTCAACTCCATCCTCTGCCAGACTGTAAATAAATAAATAAATAAACAAGTCTCCTACCATCTTTGTACATGCATGCACATTGTGTAAACAGCAAGCCTGGGTTGGATATCACTGGGCTATGAGTTTATTAATAGATCATTCTCAGAGTTCTGGTACAGCAGGAAGTGAGTGTACATGCATCTGTTCTGTGTATTCTCTTAGACGCTACCCCCGCGGCTCTGGACATCAGGGACGTGATGAGCAGCAGAGCTCGAACCCCACTGACCGCTGATGTCGATGAAAACCCAGCATTTCGTCCCACTGTCTTCTGATCACCTTTCAATCCATAAAACAATATGAAAACATCATAATGCATGAAAGGAACGCTTGCCTTTGCTTCCTTCTGCTTTCTAAGCCTTAGAATGCAACTAATTCCAAAAAGTCTCCAAAAAGGCTAATTAGGAATTAGACTGTACAAAACTGCAAACTACAGGGGATTAAAATGTAAACTTAGCATTTTGTTTCTTCTGTGTTCTTACAGACAGAGATAAGCACTACTTGGTATACAGAGATCCTTACTGTCAAAAACATACGTCAGAATGTGTGTTCAAATGAGGTTTTGGGTTTATCTCCATTTAAGGACACTGAGGCAGATGACGACCACGTAATGCGTTGGAGTACTTGGTGGTCAGATGTACAAGCTGGCTGTGCAGTGTCTGATTCTCCCTTCTCAGGAAGCCCCTCAGTGCACAGATGCTAGGCTCTTCCACAGGCGCTGCTGAGATAGCAGCAGTAAGGAATGATGCTTGGCTGAGATATGGAACAAAACCAAGTGGAGAGGCAGGCCGTGTGGCCCTCTGTATAGCAGCACAATGGACAACAAGGAAAATGTACAGGCTAAAAGCGGAGACTGCAAGAGCACAGCAGACAGCAGACAAGCTCAGCTCAACCTGGTGGGTCCACAGGTGACTAAGAGAGCAGAACAGGAGCCGAAAACATAAAGACATCACAGAGGAACAGCTGTACAGTTGTACATGCTTATGGGTACAGAAGAGCATGCGCATGTGCGCACAGGAACACGCGTGTGAGCGCACGGACGCACGTGGATAAATGCAAAAGCATGAGGGCACGCGCACACACGCGCACACCTTTCCCTCAAGTATAACCCTCACCAGTGTGTCAGTTTCAGCACACTCCATACCTAAAATGGGCTTGCTGGCAGCCGTTCCAGGACAGCCTGTGGCTACGATAGCCAATCACACGAAAAAGATGTGATGGAACATCAGAAATGTGAGGCTGTGAAGGGGTGAGGATGCAACGAACAGAGATTCATAAAGAAAGCTGCTCACTTCTGCTAACCTGTACACTCAATTCTGTTTTCTCTGCAAGTTCCTCTTCATAAACCTCACATAACACAAAAACCCATCTACAAATGGTCAGGTAATTTCAGCTCTCTTTATTTGCATATTTGACATTATTGTGAACACATTGACAAGCAGTACTTATCCTGTTACCACAGTGTGCTCTGGAACCTACTGAGACACAACAGAAACGGAATGTCCAGCTAAGCACTCGGTAAACCCCTTTGAACGTGATCTGAACATCATTCCCAGGATACGGCGAACAGTGACAGCACAAACTGAACTGAAACAATGGAATTAGTTCTCCGGCTGTGGACCTTACTGCATCTTCTCAGATCGAACTTTGTAAAGAGTCACAGGAGCAAGGTGGCCTCCTTCTGCTGTGAAGCCGGCTGCCCGGCTCTGTTAGCCAGAGGCGTCCTGCCCAGACTTACGTGCTGCTCATTTGAACCAGTCAAGGGCCACTCTTGCTATCCCTGCCCGGCTGAAAGGCGTGAGGAGCAGCAGGGACATGGCTCTGCCCATGTGTAATTAGCATTAATCAAGCTGTTCAATTAATACTCGTATGCTGAATGTATTGATGACCTCAACATGTCCAAAAACACAGCTAACAGTAGTTGGAATTTAGATATAGCCTAAAACTGATAACTATTAAAACAGATCAGTAATAATTTTGCGTAATTTTAAACAAGGTAAAGCAATAATAAACGTGCTACAAGCCGCATACTTAAAAATATGGAAATGTGTAGTGAAAGTTTGGCTTCAAAAAGAGGAAACTGTGGAAAAGATACAAGAATCATTTGACATTTTATAGAAACAGTACCACGGACTGCATTGTGTTTTGTAGGTAAGCATTAATAAGAAGCAAAGTGAAAACCAGAACTGCAAAAAAAGTCTAGATGAATTTGATGAGGGCCTTGACAGGAGTTTGACAAGCAAATGTACAAAAAATACAAATCAACAAAATCTGCATACAACTGAACAAGAAAAAACAACAAATGACCCTGTAAAACAAACATCTCTTCCAGTACTTCGTACTTAATGTTCCCATCTTGCAAAGGAAACCTGGTCACATAGCAGAAGACTGAATTCCCAGTGTCTGGACACGTCTGTTAACCTTAACATGTAGCACGCACTCTCAAGACCATCTCTCCCTTTTTCGTCTCATACCTGAAACTACACTTTAAAATATACCTGAACTAAAGCAACGATTAAGCAAATCATGGATGGTATTCACTGAGGTGCTGAAGGTCTGCCGTGAGTGTCAACGCAGTCCTGCTACTCATTCTCATGGACAGCAGAAATCTGTCTGAGCAGAGGTGTCCAAACATGGTGCTGGAGGGCCTCAGTGGGTGCAGGTTTTTACTTCAGCCAATTTCTGCTGTTAACTGAACCTTAATGTGAATTAAACATTATTGACTTTTTTGTATAATTACCATGTCAATCCAGAAATTCTCAGCAAACCATCAATTTTTTATAATAATTTACTAAAAAGTTAATTACATTTAATTTAAATAGCATGACAAAGATTTATTGATGCTGCATCTTAACATTTTTGCATCTTGTTAAAAATCACTGCTGCTAATTAAGCATTCTTTGTCACTGACACCTGTTTCTGCTGTTCATTAATATTAAAATTTGAATACAATTAATGATTACATGTTTAAACTAAACACCATGACTAATTATCCAGACGTTTCCTGCTATGATATGAGTGATACTGTAATGTCCAATTCATGTTTTTGTAACAGCTCTTATTAGCAGAGTCCCACTTTAACTTTCTTCTTCGTAGCCATTTATTTTCTCTCAATTAATTATGACAACTAAGTGCAGACAGTGGAAAATGATCAGGAAGAATGAAGAGAAACAACTATGTAACTGATTTTTAATTGAGATATTTGTCAAATTAAACTGAGGTAATTGGCTGAAGCAAAAAGCTGCACCCACTGCAGCCCAGCAGGACCATGACTGGACAGCCCTGTGTTAGAGAGAGCAGAAGTAGCCACTTCATCTCATGATTAAAATGTTGTGTAGATACTGCAGGTACCTTTCTCAGCACCTTGCTTCTCCAAATCTTTTATGTCACCTTTCAAGACTCATGCTCAAACCACACACATTTTCATCTGTATTACAAAAAATGGAACGTCTTGCACAACTTACTTCATCATATGCCATAATATGCAGTTTAGGTTACATGGTTAAATTCTGTGAGTGTTAGCCTTTTTTGGTTGCTTGTCTTCTCAAACTGTACAGCCCAACTATGACCTTAAACAGGGCTTCTGTTTTTCTTCCAGCATTTTGACAAATATTTATCACGCACTTTGCACAGTTGCTTGGATACAGTGGACGGAGAACAGAAATGCGCTTCACGTCGAGCACTTCTGCAAAACTGAAACGTCACTCATTTCTGACTTTTCTTATCCTTGCAACTCAAAGTCAGTGGCAGGATTAATAATAATTGAGGCAAATGTACACCGGAGGATGTACAGAAACAAACTGGATTCCCACTAAAAATAGTCCCTCTAGCAAACGCAAGAAACTCTGATGGTCTTGAGTAGGAATTCAGCATTGTCACTGTCAAGCTTGTGATCTTCACCAGCATTCTCCAAGCCAGTGTCTCCGTACCCTCAAAACACACAAATACTCAGAAAATGTACATACATTTGTTTAGCAGATTTTTTTACCCAAAGTGACTTATGACATTTCACATACATGTTACAGCAATACGGGTTCTCTGCATTTAAGCAACCCTCCCGGGGGGAGCAGTGGGCAGCCACGCGCAGTGTCCATGGAGCTGGCATTTGGGCGTCTTGCTCAAGGACACACCCGGCAATTGGGCTCAGATTCAAACCAGGTGACGTCCACATCCCAGCCTGATGTTCTACTCATTGAGCCACCAAGCTGCTATAACATACCTGACCAGAACACACAGAATGTAGCCATGTAGCCAGAAGCAGTCGGCTCTCCTAAGGCAAGCATTTACAAGGTAAAGCAGCAAACAGGCAAAAGGCACCTCATGGGATATATAAGGGATACAGCAAGGCCTCTAATGACTAAATATCCAGGGGAAGAAAACACTAGAAATTAAAAAGAGGAACTAAACGTCTTCAGGGAAAAACTTGGAGGGGAACAAACAACATCACAGCTGCTGCCCCATTTTAACAAGAGCAAACTCAAGCAAAGCCAACACTTTCCCCAAGGCCTTTTCTTACAGCATGAGCCTAAAGCACCTACTGCCAGCACAGGTGGAGATCATCCACTCTGTGTTCAAACAAAGGTGTATAAATGCCACATGGGCATGCTGAGAAAAGTGCAAAATGCGGCTATAGTTACAAGCAGTTCTAGACTATGCATAGGTTCCAAGTTAGCCTATATTTGACGAACATAGTTTAAAACGTACTCTATGGCATTTGCTTTGGTTTGTCAAGTAAAGAAACTTGTTTCCTCACACAAGTCTGTTAAAAACCTGCAAATGAATTTACGTATGCAGTCAACACATAGAGATCTGTCTCATATTCAAGGGATGGAAGGATCCAATAACCAGTAAAAGATACTTTAAGAACTAAACACTTTATATCCTTTTTCTGTCATACTGAAACACATTGTGTCACTGTTGCATTTGGACTAATAATGCTCGAAGCCTAACTGGGTGTCCTACACAGAAATATGGGATGGACTCAATCCCCCAGAGACAGCGAGTGGAACATGACAGTTATTGGGAACGACAGCTTCAAACTCACCTTCACCTGCTGGACTTTAACAAGTGTCTCGACCTTACAGTTATCCATGACTGAGTGTGAGGCCCTCTGTCTTACTCTGTAACCTCATGAGAATCATCTACACTCACAGAAAGAAGTGAAACACACACTGCACTTTCATGCTTACTCTTGGCTCTTAGCAAGTCAACGCCTGACTCGAGGACAAACCCAAGTAACAACTGAAGCTCTCCCAGTCAAGAGAATATCAAGTAAACAGGAAATGTCCTGGTCTGAATGTTCCCAGTAAACTACCATATTCTCTGTAAATAAAAACACTTACTTGTTCAACAACCGTAGCAAAAATAATATAAGTACAACACTTTGAAATACAGCGGTCAATCCAAATATTCAAGCTGTTTTTTTTTTTAAATAATGACAGCATAAAGTGAAACCCATATTCAATGGATGCATTTATACACACAGATGTAAAACATGCAAGGTGATCATCTCCATACTCAATAGTTTCTTTTGAAAGGACCAATTAGGTCTTCTTGGCATGACTGTTGGTGCATTAAAGCATGCGTGGCCTAGAGCATCACATTTTGCACCAAATTTGCAACACAGAAATGCCACACTAGACTCACTTCCTTATCTCCCAGGCCAAAATAAGTTGGATTTAACCTGTTGCTTGTCCACAGGTCTGTTCTATATTCTGTGCTATCTGTGAGTCAATAAAAACTAAATTCTCAGAGGTTTTCTGGAGAGAAAATTACAGCTACAATGATGCTCGGGGTCTATAACACTGTAGCACAAACCATGCTTCACGCTGAACTTTTCTGTTTACTAAGGAGACACTTATTTAAAGCCACTCAAATTGCTAACATTTGCATGGTACTCACCTGAACTACTGAACAAGAAACTGAGGTCATACACTTTGTTCAAACTTACAGCATCAGTACATCACCTGACAATGGTATCTATAGCTTTTTTGGCAAGTTCCTTAACCAGTGTAATGTCTGCTGACTTTTACATTGGATGCAAAAATTTCTATACATTTTTACACCTGGCGTGGTGGTTAGCACTGTTGCTTCGCACCTCCAGGCCTGGGGTTTGATTCCTGCCTTGGGTCTGTGTGCGTGGACTTTTTATGTTCTCCCTGTGCCTGGTGGGTTTTCTCCAGGTTCTCTGGTTTACTCCCACAGTCAAAAGACATGCGGGTTAGGTTGACTGGTGTCTCCAAATCGTCCATAGAGTGTGTGTGTGTGTGTGTCCTGCGGTGGGTTGGCACCCTGCCCTGGGTGTCCCCTGCCCTGCACCCTATGTGTTCTGGGATGGACTCCAGGCTTCCTGCGACCCTTAACAGGATGAAGCAGTATAGAAGATCACTGATGACTGACATTTTTACACCATCACTGCATAAGTGTGAATCTGGCTCTTTGTGCTATATGTGTGGAGTTTGCATATTTATGCCATGTCTGTAGCATGTGAATGTGACAGTGAATTGCCCTTTTGTGTGCATATACCATGTTGTATCGACACACCATACAAGCAGTACCATGCACACTAAATAGAAAATAGCAAATATCCTTTCATAAGTCCCAAAAAGGCCAATAGCCTCAGATGACACAAGAAACTTTAACATCCGACAGTAACACCACTGACACAACTATCTGTACTACTCTCACAAATGCACTTAACTTGGAATCAATTTAGTGTGTATTTATTACTAAGAAAAATACATTTAAACTGAAATGAATTCTGCTGCTGACCCTGGATCAATGCTAATGAAGAACACCTGATGGTCATCCTGGAAGACATTTTACGAAAACCCTTTAACAGCTCTGAATACATTTGTTTCCATGGCTGTTGGGATTCTCTCAATGGAGTACAGCACAGCAGGAAGGACCTAGCACTGTCCTTGTTAAAGGGTAAGGTTTTCTGAAAACGAAAAAAGCAGGTTGTCTCAACGGTTACTACATTTTCTTACAGAGAAGTAAGGAAGATAAAGTGCTGAGAGTCAAGTTTTAGATCTGATAGAGAAAAAAAATACACACACATTGGTTTACATTTTTTTTACCCACCCCATGAACCTTTGTACATTTTGGTCTTACTACCAAAGTTGGTTTCAATTAACTTGTTGACTTCCTGTCTTACACACTGACACCGTTATAATACAGTGAATCCATTAGAGACATTGAACCCTACAGACCTTGTGTTCACAGAGATGTACATCATGCATCAGCATATAAAGCTTATTTCACATCTATTTTGTTTTGTTCTGAGGATGCAGATGACCTGGGGAAAAAACAAAATTTCAATCAGTGGAATTTATTTGGGATATAAGGGGTTACGACACCCAAAGGAACTGTACGCAAAATCATAAAATGTTCTAAGCATAACCGAAACTCTTGCGATTCAACATAATACCTGGACCAAATTTAATTTGCCAACTTCCTTCCTGTTTTGTTCCTTCCATGTCAGAAGCATTTTGAAACAGCATTCATTTCAAAACTCTAGCTCAAGAGTAACACACTGTTGCATGGTCACGTGGCAGCTAGAACAACGTTAGTTAAATGCTGTGCAAATGCAAAGTCCACAAATCGGTACCGACAATGACTAATAATGCTGTAATGTCAGCCACCTGTTGCAAAAACACAGCGCCAAAATGTTCTCAGCACTGTTCTCTGAGCCTGCTGCTGTTTTGCATTTTTGCACAATTCAGGTGACTCACGTTCTCATTGGTCATCGAATGTGATGGTGCGAGGCAGTGGGCGTGTCTTTTGTTTCCTGAAACATGGCTTATGATCGTGCTTGTAACTGCCACAGTATTTAAACCATCATGACACTTCTGACCAAAGAACGGCAATAGAATCTTTGCTAAATTCATAAAGCTGACTTGCTACAAAAAACTGTTTCTTACAGTTGTATTACTATATATAACTGTATATATAACAATAAATAACGTGTCCCTCCGGTCACACCTATAACAGTGTGAAATGTTCGTGTCTTTGTTGTAGCAGTGTTACTCTGTCACGTGCTCTTGTCGGAGAGTGTCTTGACATTTATCGTCTCATCTCAGCTAGCCAAGACGTACGTATTTATTTATTAGAGATGGAAGACATGTGACCAGTACTTTGAAGATAATTCAGGACACAGTAACAGGCTGTCATTACTGTCTCCTGCACCACATGTTTGTAGTTTGTAAGTACGAGTTGTACGCTTCTAAGTGTGAAGAAAATTTTATTTCTGAGGCGAACATGATTGTATAAATAGGAATTAGCCACAAGAAGCTAATGAACAAACATTGTGCAAAATATTTTTTTTCCCATACTTGTATCTACAAATTTACATCTTACTGTTGAACATACTTCGGTGATGTTTGCATATTGTATTTTTGACCATTAATGTGCTTTTTATAAGACAGTGTTTTTCTACAACTAATACACAACTTTTGTTTGTATTATATAACTTTGGATTCTTAAACATGTGAAATATGCTTCTTGTTTACAAACTATTTAACAGTACTGCTTTCTTTACGTCTGAGAAAAATTAACAGGAACTCCCTCAGCAGTTGCAAAACCAACAATTTTTGGGTTTCACCACCTATGTTGTGCTGTCATAGCATTCTCTGAATTATGTTTCCAGGCAATGTGAGTAATTAACGACCGACACTGTGAGGCTCATCCCTTTCTGAGTGTTGTGTGGAGCGAGGACCAGCGGGCTAAGTAACGGCTCCATGGGGTTGTCAAATGTCATCGCCAACGTGGAACCGGGCGCTTGCCCAAACTCAGCGCCCCCAGCAGCCTCACAGCCACCCAACGCACATATAGAGGAGCCTGCCGTAAACTGCACCCACTGGCATCATCGTATATTTTTTTTGAGTGTCCGGACAAACGGCACTGAAGAGAGCGGGAAACTAAAATGTGTGAGTGTGCAAGTACCTTCTCCCGCTGCACGCTTTGGCAACAGCAGAAAGTGTGTGGCCCTTTCTGGTCAGCCTGTGAACGTTTCTTTGAGATGGGAGGTGCTGAAAAGAAAGGGAGCACCAGTGATCCTTATCTGCAGGGCCACCTTCACAGTGCCGTTTTGCAAGAGCTAAATTACTACCAACTGTAGCTAATCTGTCATGGTATATTAAGGGCGATATAATCACACAGTGTGTGTGTGTGTGTATATATATATATATATATATATATATATATTTTTTTTTTTTTCTTTCTAATTTTGTTTTAACCTCTTCAGCTCTATCTGTCCTTGGCTGTGCAATTCTATTTTTTACAAAATACATAGGTCAACTACTTTTACTTCTGACCCCCTGGCTAGTTTTAAGAACAAGTTTCCTCATATGTTACATTAGGAAACGTCTTTAAAGTAAAAACAGTAAAATCAAAGTTAATGCTGAAAAAACTGACAAAGCCACTGAATCTACCTCAAATTCAGTGATGCCTCAAAGCTATCAACAGGGATCTGTACTGCACGTCCCACCCCTCTGCACCCCCATAACTCAGACACCTGGTTAAACTGGAATTGTGATGTTTGGATAAAAAGTCCATCTGAATTACAATTCAGTCTGGATGTGTCATTTCCAGAGTATTTAGTTAGAAATGCCAGCTAAACACAGGTTTACACTATCACGAATAAAGTAGAAAATTACACCTGTTGGTCAGGAGAGCTCCTCCGCTGCTCTTCAAGTAACAAAAGTAATACAGTAAGGTGGCCTAAGCTTCAGCAGGACTATTTCCCATGATTGAATGGATTTTCTTATAAAATTCCCCTGAAAAGAACACAATCCTTGGGCCAATTCACTTCTCTTTCACAGTCTCTTCTATTAAAAAACTGGGTTCAGCTCTGGAGAGACGGGTGCAGCACAGGTTCCAGAGACATCACCTAATGTGAAGTTCTAACAAGTATTCAAGAAGGACAAGGAAAGCCCTTTATACCACCAGAAAACAGCAATGCTCATACAGTTGATAACAATTACTTGGAGTAAATCTCCATCCTCATCTATCTCCTGTTCACAATTTTCCCCCCAGTAAAGCTCATCTGACATTAAAATGTAAGCAATGTCTATTTAAACTCCTGGCTGCCATATGTCCATGAACCTTGGAGAAGTACAGAAATGGTTTGCACTGCCTTCCTTCATACAGTTTTAATTGGTTCATTTGCTGCCATCACCTCTTTGATCACTTGGCAGTGACACCATGCCATCCTGCTGCCTTCCCTGCAGATGGCAGGCTTGGTCTCGCACCTCTGCTGAAAGCAGTCTGCCAGGGCTAACCTGGACAGTAGGTAAAACTACACGCAGCAGGATGCTTGGGTTCCCTGATGCATCTTCGCATGGATATTGCAGCAAAGCATGTGCAGACACAATGTTACGTGATTTCGAATTTGCAGCTAGATTGCTGCATTGGGAGTTTAGCTAATAGGAGTTTTCCAATCACTATGTTCCACAGCAACGGTGCAAGGTTTCAGTCTCACTTACGCTTCCACCACAGTACATTCTCTCCTTCATATATTTGTGGAAAAAAGTAAAAATTACAAATTTTATAAAATGAGATTTTTATTGGCCCACACTGCTTATTAGCAAAAATAGAAACTCCTGTCCTTTAATCTCCCTATTCCCATGCCATAGTTTAAAACACATAGCTGAGGCAACGTGCCTGCGAATATGTGTGTGTGTAATCATTCAGGAATTCTACTCTACCAGACGGCTCCCTCTGTGGTGCATGCAAAACACACGCATACAGACAACAGACCGCAGAGCCAAATTCTCTAGCACTTTGAAAAAGAAGCCAAATAACACAGGATTATGGTCACACGTCAGAACACCACCGTTCTTCATGTGTTCCACTTCTTTACACTTGCCACTGAGTCACACAACCCCCTGACACTCATTTTAATTACTTTTCACTATAAAATTCTGAAAACTAATGATAAGAGGAAGACTAAAAATTAAGACAGATCATCTTGCAAGGCGCTAAGACTTCAAAGAACATGCAGTACATGACCATAACAGTATACGTAGGGAATAAATATTAACCATAAACACATAACGCTGACTTTCACATAGCTTTGTAAAATGTATACGGTAGTGGGAGTGGGTTGGCAAGAAGCCTCTCTTGCGCAACTAGTTCCAGTAGTTGTACAGTCTAACTATCTTAGTTGCTGGATGTATACATAACCACAGGGCATGTTGTGGAGAAAAAAAAAATTACAACAAACTGTACAAAAAGTAAAGCAATCAACGATGTCATAATTTCTGTTCAAGAAAATACGTGGTTTATTTTCAGATTTCTGTCCTTTCGTTATGTTTCCCGATGCTCATGACCTGCCTTACATGAATCATAATCAAGTAACCCCACCAAAATGCAAAAAGGAATATGAAACGAAAGAAAACGAAGTCTTTGCCGAACATCCCGAACATCAATTTATCTTTGAAATTAATCTGCTTATAAATCACATACAAATCTAACAAACTTTCCGAATCAGCCTGTTGCCTGCTATTGTTTATGTGTTTATTAAGTGAACACCTGTCAGCAGCATGCCGTTAATATTTTCATAAGTTTGCCATTACATCCTTTAGTTCCCTTAATAACATCCTTCATTACTCGGTGGCTGTGGATCAAACACTTCTTCCGTATCACATTGCAGACTGAGTTACACCCGGATCGTTAATATGATTTAACTTCGCAATTAGACTGCAAAACACGTCTGACATTGCTCCGTCTCAGCGGTGCCACTTAAACACACACCGCGCTGTATGACAGATGAACAGTATTGCCTGGTATAGCGCATCCTATAAAATTACTGTTAATCCCATACAGTATAGCTCTAATACGGCCAGACAATGTCCCTGTTGTGCAACCTTCAATGCAAATCACATCTGCACAGAGCCAACAGAAACGACATGACATGTTTTTGCATCCCCTCTTTACCCACATAACTGGTAATACATTTTCAACAAAAGACGTGATGTATGGATATATATAAACGAAACAAGTATTTCAATAATTTTTAAAAATCATACAATGCATTTTATCCAGCTGCCACAGCACGCACACGGATAACCGCATTTGCCTATTTATCATGACAGAGACGTTCAGGAGGTAGCAGGCTGGCCGTCTTCATCTGTCTACGCCGTTCAACAGCGAGCCTGCTTGTACTCACTTACAGTCATAAACTGCTGAAATTTGGCACATTGCGTTTACAAAGCAGCTAGCTGCTGCCGACGCTAAATGAAGCGTCCGTTAATGATATGGTCACACCGTTATCTCCTAAATCCAACGCAAGGAGGAGTAGGGAATATAACGGACGTACCCATAGCTCTGTCCCCCAGCTCATGGCTTCAGAGAAATCTCCTTGTGCTAATCCACGGTTTGCACGGACGCGTCAACGGAGCTGCGGATCTGTGTTTTCTTACGCGTTTCTAAACGTTTCCTCCCCTGTTATCTTGCACTCCGCGCAGCACCCTCACCTCCTCATTGTGCCTTCTACAAAATGGCCAGGAGCCGCAGCGTAATCTTCAAACGGAGCGCGGTCCGGGCACGCGCGCCAACTGCTGACAGCTGCGCGTGCGCGTGCACACAGCTGGGCAGAGAGCGGAGCTGCGACCATAAACCGTTACGGGAGTGGAATTATACACTTTCGCTAAATAATGTGCATTTCGTCTCAGGACGTTTTTACGTACTTTGAGCACCCGTTGTATCGTTTCAATTATTCAAGTCGCCATCATAAAGATTACAAGTATATTTATAATGCTGTTTTAACTAACCGTTATTAGGCTTCATATTGGTATCCCATGGCATTATGCATTATAGAACTGAAGAACTCAGAAAATTACTTTTTAAAGATATCTTCTTAAGACATATAAATACGGGCATTAAAACCCCACTTCAGAAATGCGTTTATACTTACACGTAAATTAGCTTGGAGCGTGGTTTCTACAAAACACTTACACGTGTAGTTTTTAAAGCAAACTGAGCTGCGTTAACAGATTATCTGACAAAAAGAAACAGCTAAATCTTTAAATGAAAATAAATTAAATCAAGTCCTCGTTGTTTGGCTACTCGTAACCTATATCTTGACAATACAATGTTAATTCTTTGTTCAAAACAAGAAACACGTAGTTGTCTTTAAAAGTGAAGTTCAATAACCGTTCGACCTTTTTCGTGGTTTTAAAAATTTTCAAGTAAAATTGACTTTACTAAAGATCTCAGCATGGAAAAGTACTTGTTATGGCTAAATGTAATACTGATAAAATATATTTCATGGGGATACAATATTTTAAAGTTGCAAAATCGAAGAACCCTAGTTTGGTTTTAATCGACATTTACTATTGTATCGAAAACATGCACATACAGCCATAAATAAATAAATAAACAAATAAATAAATAAAAGGAGAAATGACTGCCATCTAATGGTAAAAGTTAGTTTGCAACATACAGTATATATAGCAGCAGTCTCCCGTTTTTTGCCGTTTCCTTTTTCGTAACAGTTGCAATTTCTTGACAAATGCACAGGGTCTCTGAGGCGATATGAGTAAATGTATCCAATTAATTTCGCTCATTTAAATTGTTTTGAAAAATTGATATATTTTTCCACATAAAACGAAAAGCAATGGAACATTTCCATTAAAACAAAAACCCTTAATATTTAACCTCTCTTATTAGTACTTATAGCAATGAAATGTTTGACCAGAATACAAAATTCCTCTATAATAAAACTGAAAGAAAAAGAAGTACAGGGTTCGGGCGCATTTTGCAGAAACCAAAAGATGTTTCCTGTGGAACCTTTTTAAATGTGACACTAAACGGATGTACGTAAACCTCACATGTGCTGTTTGAGTAAGTGCACGCAAAATTAGATTTTAATGAAGGATCTTGATTAAACTAAATTTTTTAAACAAATATAGGTACGTGTGTAAGTTAATATATAGCAACGGTTTAAATAATGACTGAATTTATTAGATACGTGGAAGCAAGGTTTTGCAACAACAAGCAATCTGTCATCATGTAATAGCTCGTCAGTTACCATTTTAATTTTTATAACCTAAACATTCGATTTCGACAAAAGGAGCAGTTTTCAGACAATTTATTGCACAGTTATAGTGTTTTTTATGTGTTTATCCGAGTGACGTGCTTGGACAATGTCGAAAGTAAAGGCTAAAAAGATGAACTTGTCGAGCAATAAAGCAAAGCCACAATCGGAAGTTAAACACAAAAAAGAAAAGAAGAAGAAGAGTTGGAAACATGTGGAGTTGTCAACAAAAGTAAAAATTCAGAATGTCCCAGTACTTCCACCAAAGGATTGCAAGGATTTTTCTGCAAATTGGAGGAAACTACAGGAGGTAGGAAGTAGCATAATGTCTTTATTTAAGACATTGAGTTGTTTAAAGGCAATTGGTGTATTCATTTGGTAGCATTACCATTGTGATGACTTTGCTGTGGATTCTAGACGCTGAAAGGAAAGGACCAACAAACCAAAGGGCAGGAGAAGGACTTGGATTCAAGCAAAGAAAACATTCATAAGAAAGCCTTAAAAGACATTCCAGTGAAGAGCATCGGTGACAAAATTGTAAAAGCTAAATCTGGAGACACAGAAGAAAAAAGAGTCCAAAAAGGGAAAGCACCTGTTCAAACCAAGCAACCCAAAGCTCAGAAAAGGAAACGGGTGGATTTGCAGACATGTGCAGGAAATATTCGGCAGAACAAAAAATTTAAGGTTAAGGAGGAAACTGAGAAGAAAATTTCAGAGTATGTCTCCGTTATTTTTCAAATGCGAAATCTTTGTTTTCTGAATGTTGTCTGTATTTTCCCAACAGCGGTATTATAGGTCTGTTAGAAAATCTTTGCACTGTGACAAATTGACGGTGCTGAAGTTATTCTGCATAGATTGCTTGTTGTTCAATGCTCTGCTTATTTGCATTGCCCTCACAGAGAGGACATCTGGTTCGACGATGTGGACCCAGACGATATTGAAGCGACATTAGGCAAAGAGGCTGCTGATATAGTGCGTGCCCAGAAAGGAATAAAAAAGGATGTCCCAAGCACCACAGAAAGCAGTCTTGTAAAAGTTGACGCATTTGACGGGCAAGTGGGATGCTTTAATTTCATTTCCAAAGGAATTTTGCGTGTAATAATAGTGTTAGTTGTTTTAATTGATTGTTTTTTTTCTTTTTTAAATAAAGACTGACCAGAGCAGTGGCCATCGACTGCGAGATGGTTGGAGTTGGACCAGATGGTCAGGACAGTATATTAGCCAGAGTTTCACTGGTCAACCAGTTTGGCAAATGCATATATGACAAATATGTGAAGCCTACACAGCGAGTGACCGACTACAGGACAGAGGTTAGCGGTATTCGTCCTAAGGACATAAAACACGGTGGGTGAAAATATTAGCATCTGCACTTATTTATGAATCATATTAATGACAGACTGGAACAGTTTTCCATATTACTTCAGTATTAACAGAACGTATTAAATATTAAGTATTACATGGATATAAAATAATGCTGTAAATAGCGTTACTGTTTATCCATATAATGGATTATATGAGTATATACAAAGTAATGCTATTTACAATAGCATTGTTCATTTTGTTGCCATGTTTTTTCCAAATCATTGCAGGAGAGGCCATGAAGACTGTTCAGAAGGAGGTTGCAGAAATTTTGAAAGGAAGAATTCTTGTAGGTCATGCTATTCGTAATGACCTTAAGGTACAGTGTGCATTCCTATTTTATTAAAATGTGAGCAAGCTTACCATAGCACAATGAGGAATATGCATGAATGTCTTTTTCCTGGCAGTGTCTCTTTCTGGATCACCCGAAAAAGAATATCAGAGACACTCAGACGTACAAGCCGTTCAAGAAGATTGTGAAGGTTTGACACATTCAAGAGAGAAAATTTTAAAAGTATGGCTTTGTTTGAACTTGTTTCCAACTAATTTTCCCCCCTCCTCTGCTTCAGAGTAGTCGCCCATCCCTCCAGCTTCTCTGTGAGAAGATAGTCAACATTAAAATCCAGCAGGGCGAACACTCTTCCGTAAGCATTTTCACAATAAACACACCTGAGCTGAATTTAAGCGGATTTTAGAAAGCGTTCGGGTTCTGAAACTGAGCATTTTACAGGTGTTAGATGCCCAGGCAACGATGCGACTGTATACACTGGTGAAGAAACAGTGGGAAACGGCGGTGAAACAGGGCCTCCGCTATGGGGAGACAGAGGAGAGCAAGAGCGGGCGTAGGCCTCAAAAGAAGACTTCTGCTACCCTTAAAAAACCATCCTTCCACGCTGACTTTGCTGTCTCTGTGTAATATGTTTATGGTTTTGTGCAAGCATGTCACTGGAGGCATTTTTGCCCACGTTGTGTTAAGCTGTGATGCCATTTTTTTTAATGACACTGCTTTTGTGTTAAAGCCTGTAGTACAAACATTGGCATTATGTTGTGCAAAGGTCCAGAGATATTCTGCTTGATTTTTATACAAATAAATTGAGTTTTGGACTCGAGTCTGGGGTAAAGAAAGTGATTAGGGTTGCGTTGAAGCAGGAAAAATTTCTGAAAGTCTAAGGGTTTGGAAACTGAGCTAGATGGCCTCAGGTTTTGTGTGAGTACAAATATTTTATGTAATGGATAAAACAGGAATTTTAATGTGGGTGCTGACGCTTGGTAAGTTAGTGTGTGGCAGCAAGTGTGCAATGTCTCATTTGGTGAAAATGTCAGAACATGGAGAGGTGATGTACTGTACCCTTGGGCTGTAGTTTTCAAAGCTGATCAGTTGGGAATGTACAGGTGCCCATGTTGGCAGCTGTTTGTAAAACACCCTTACTGCACAGCACTGTCTTTCAGGTCTGTTGCTAAATATAACACAACTCACCTACAGAAAGGTAAATTACAAAACAGGAACAGTAAGTCCATGATAGTCATTTCTGTCAGAGGTGTGACCCATGTGAATTATTTCATGCAAAACTGACCTTGAAAAGGTATTTTATTAATGAATGACAACAGAAGTACACAGCTCCCTGAATTCGTGAAAAGGAAAAATGTCATTCCTAGCTTAAGCAGAAACATGTATAATTACATGAGCAATGAATCAGTAGAAATCATTGAGCATTCTGATGTTAGGAACATCCATAAAATTTTCTCCAATTTGCTTTTCTTTTAAAACCACATTCATCTTAACCACTGACTGCTCAGTCACATTAAGACAAAGAAATTTAATTCTATAATTAGAAATACTCATGCATACATTTCATTAGAGTTAGCCTTCACAGCAGTTAATATAACAGTGGCTATATGCACATTTTAAATGAACATGCAGTTTTTAAAATAATTGTCCATTTTCATAGAAACGCACATCCACCTGAAACAACTTCCTGTACAGTCAACCCAGAATATAACAAGTCAGAGAACATTCAACGTAATGCCCGATTTTTAAAATATAGTGTTACTGTAATATGTTGACGTCTTTTGTGCTTCTGGATAGAAGCCAGAGCAAGATCGGTATAGCCAACACCACTAAGGATTAACGTTTATGAAACATTCCACGCAAGTCATAGCATGTCTGCTTTAAATGTTAAAATTGATACAATTTAAAAACAAAACGTTAACGGACCACCAAGACAAAGACCATTTGTAACTTTTTTTTTTTTTTTGCGGAGGGGGTGGGGTGGAGAAACATTAACAAAAACCCTACAAGAAAAGCAGGACGCGACGTGAACGCGAGCCATTCGACGCACTCTGTAAACGATCGGAGGTGAGGCGCGCTGCGCGCGTACAGTGTCACTGTGCCTCCCAGCTGGTCGTGCCCGTGAGCTTCTCCTCGTCCCCCTGTTTCTGATGCTGAAGGCGGGCGTAACTCACTCCATCTCCCCTGTCAGGCGTGGACAGCGTGTCAGCGTTTCATAGCAACAACGTGGTGCTTTTTTACGTTCTCTTACTGCCGCATCAACACGTTTGCGCACCGACTCCTGCTGGAATATGCAGGCATCCCTGGGCATGCGAATTTTCTTCATTCGATTTTTTGCTAATGCAATTCGGTTTGTTGGCCTAAATTTCGGTATCCATGCCAAAGATTGAATTTAGTTTAATAGTGAATTAGACTTTGTTATAGTGAATTTAAATGTGTTAGTAGAAATTCTAAAAATAAACGTGACACTAATTCAGCATGAACAGTTTCCTGTTTTCCTCATATAATGTTCGCTTTTTTTTTTTAAACAACCGGAGCGAAGAAAAAAATTCATACACATTTAAAATATTAAAAACAAAGCTCACTTGGAAAGGACAGTAACTGTTCATTATAGTAATTTCTCTAATTGTACAAATAATTTATTTCAAATTGTTTTAACATAAGAATCATCATCGGTGTGTGCTATATATACTGAAAATGATCGTGCAGTGCTGAACATAAGGTTTAACTGCATACAAAAAAACATCCCATTAATGACAATGAATTGTTTTATACTTAAGTATTGACTTCGAAGTACTGTGTGTCGTGCTGAAACCAAGGGTTGATAGTTGTATTGGGGTTTTTAAATGTTATCGATGTTTGGGGTAAGATTTTTATATGATTATTTTTGCACTTTATAATAGATGTTTCACAAATGTAATTATGTCAGTTTTCGACCCTTTAGACTCAAGACATTCTACTTCAAAGACCTGCTATTTTGTATTCCATAAACATAGGTAATCTTACTTCTTTCCCAGGGAGGCCAGTCCATATAGAACTCCTGTTGCGAAGGCGATTGCGTTGCCAAACAATGTTGTGAAGGACATCTTTAAAACTATGGGAAATATCGCCATTCTGTTCATAAAGAAAAGATGGGAGTTGGAACAAGTACGTACAAAACATCTGTATTTTATCAATGCCTGCCCTTAAGTGTATACATTAAGAAAATCCTTTACAGAAAGTTAAGGACATGAATTTTTAACAAAGTTTGATATTCTGTAGCAGTGTTAAAGAAGGCATTTGCTTCTGCAAATCAGTACTCAAATAATATTCATGTATAAGATGATAAAGAGCAAGTTGTGCAGGACAAGGGTGACAGCCAAGGGACCAAATTTTACTTTAAAAGGATGGCAGCACTAGTGGGAGTAAAGGCCGTTTTCTCACCCGCAATAAAAGAAAGCCTTCTGCCAGGGCTTCAGCCTGTCAGCACGGGCGGCCACTGCATTGGCAAACTCTATGAACTGGCAGCAGAAAGGCATCTCGCACAGAAACAGCACGCAAGCGTTCAGGCTGAGTACAAAAGGAGACAATGTTGAATTGCGAGAGGCACACGCAGGGTCATATTAAACCATGACTGGGCCCCTAGGCTTCAATCACTGGGCATGGCCAATAACATTATGTAAGACTAAACAGCTCATATGTTGTTGCTGTTTTGCACATGCCCCCTGTGAGCTCTGGGCCTTCAGGAAATTTCAATTCCCTTAGTCTAATGGATAATCTGACCCTGGGCACACGGAGAGCACAACGGGGATTCACTAGTGCAAATAAAACATATTTCACAGAGTCACCTACCTGAACATCTGGATGTATTCTGGCCATTTCATTAAGCATAAAGAAAGTATTCTGCACTGGAATTTTCTTTAAAAATCATACAAAGACTATTACAAGAATCATTTAATATCAATGTGCTTTTATGCGCTTAATGTCTTGCTTGTTTTATTACTGTTTAGTGTAATGGCAGTTACCTTATGTTCGACCATTAGATTGACAATCCTGTCTTTAACATTAGGAGCAGGTTACTGGTAGCTGTTTAGGGTTTGCTACCAGCTGATCCATTACCATTGGTAACACCACTAGCACTGGAATGCAAACAGAAGCCTGCCGTCGCTCCTCGATGCACTTCACACGTACGCGGTAAAACACACATTTTCACTTACACCATCCACACTCCGGCTGCTATGTTTAAGGGGTTGACGGTGACACAGTTCCACACTCCAGCTATGGCACATGCTGTAAAGTATAAGAGAAACATGGCAACATAGGTGATAGAGGAAGGTGACCTGTGAAATGTTGATTACTAAAACTTACCTTTCCTATGTATTTAATAACAAACCTGAGAAATCCAGTTTAATTATAATATAGGATGCATGTGTGTAGCATTTTGTCAGTGCCATGAAAAATTTCTGTTCGCACCTATGGCATCAACAACCTTAAATACACAGCACAGCTTGGGCTGCATTACAGAGTGAAAATTAACTGCAAATTATATTAATTAAATATTGCAAATGGGATACTGAAAACAACCACATCTAGGATATCAGATAGTGTTACTCTGAACACTTAAGGGAAAAGTTGCAAATTCAAAAGTATAGTATCCTCTACTCTGTAAGCACGTTTTATACTTACAGAATCGCATATACTTGTACGAACGTACTGATCATAGCGCAACGTCGACAGCATTAAAACTTCAGCGGTAGCTGTGAGAAGTGTGGTTAATTTGCTCTTAAAAAGAACTGAACACTGAATTGCACGAAGAAAGAAGGGCTTTAGATCGTCTCATGACAGTTCTGTTCACAGCTCTTTCTTTCCAACATGAGCAGATGACTCAGTGACAGCAGACGTTGGTAGCACATAAAGTAGCCGGCAAAGTATACTGAACTGGAGTAACCTTCCTAACTATGCAGGCAGGAAAGAAAAACAGGATACAAACGTGTGTGAGAATGTCTGTGACAAGCCGCTCACTGACTTGATGCGAGTCAAAACCACTTTAAATGCATGAAGCTCGCAACAAGCAGCCAATATACAATTACAATGTAGTGCGTCTGTTTAGCTGAAAATTCTACCGCTTAATATAATTCGAAAAAGCAGAATGCAATTATATTGCATTATTTACAATTATAATTCTGAGTCACTCAATTTTAAAAGTCATGTTACAGAATATCGTGTTACTTTGTATTCGTAGTAATTGCATTCTTTATCGTATGATACATCTAGATAAGGGACAGCTTTTAAGTATTGACACGTACCAGTTTTACTGTAACTCATCTGAAAGGACATTCATTGACAGCTAGGGGTTCGAGTGCTTTATATGGAAAAACGTCGATACAGCAGAGAAGCTAACTGATGCGCATTCACACGAGTTCTTATACAACACATCAATTTCAATTACTGGTTCTAGGTAAATACCCTGATATCAGAATTTCCCGTTAAATACAATTTAGGCTTAAAATTGGGTTAATCGGCCATGTACTGTATTATACACAAATCGCAGGCTTCTGCAATGAAACTCGCCGAGCCCAAGTTCATAATGCGTCCGCTTAAAAAAAAACTGACATCGCACAGTGCAATGGAAAAACAGGCTTTAACTGGGAGGCAAAAGCATAACTTCCATAAGAAGTCGGGTACGAGTGTGTGTGCGTAAATGGAGCATGTACAGTTTTCAATGGAAAACACATCAATTCTGCACACTGCAGACAAACGCCATACTTACAGATGCCACCAAGAACACCAGCGATTTTGCACATCCATCTATACCACCATGACATGCCATCGTCGTCGGTGCTTATGGTCTTGTTGGAAGCAGCCGAAGGATCATCTGAGCTCATTTTATTCTAGTTATTTCCCAGTATTAAATTGTATACCCTACAGTTTATCTAGCAAACAAAAACACGTAACCACGCCGGTAAAAAGTCACCTGCTAGAAAACAACCCAATATACGTAGAAACAAATCTGTTTAATTTAGATAAACCATCTACGACACATGATACGTGGTATTTTGCCGTCAAAAATACTCCTATCTATGGAACAATCACAGTCGCCGTGGAAAATACATTAAAATCACAAAGCGTGCAGCTAGTTATGTTTGTCACTTAAAAATGAGGTAGCTAGTTTTTTAATGGTATCACTTACTCTTTCTAATGTTACAATTTTAAATCAGTATAAATCGGTTAGGGCAAACACAGCTAATACTTCCTCCACTTACACCCTACTGCTGTACAACCTTCTCCAGCAGAACGCCTTAAAAATATATTTACCGAAACATGGAACTACAAGCCTCGGTAATTTAAAGCGAGAGGAAACCTCAATAAGTCCTGCCCTGTAACCACTAACTACATGTTTATCTACACTTGATAGCAACGAAAGTTTAAAGTGACATTCTGTTTTAATCCCCTTATTGATTAGCTCGCTTAACTATTTGCTAGAAAAGATCATTCTTTGTTGAAAAACCGATGTCCCGCAGTGCATTGTGGGTGGGACTAAAACAACACACGTCATTGTTTAAAGAGCGTCGGGTTTCTCCGGGGTTCCATTCGGTCTGTGTTTACTTCCGTCACATGTGTGCCACAAGGTTCCGGGTTACAAAACGGTACTCATGCTGCTTAGTTGCACTATTAGATTTCGTATGCAGGTGCTGCTTCATCGATTCCTGCCGAAACATGTATTGATCCCTATACTTTTGCTGTGAGCAAAATGTGTTTTTCACCACGCTCTTGTAATAATAAAAACATTAGAGCATGTTTTCAGGAGAATGTTGTCTATATCCCCCATATATGTCACACTGGAGTGGTGCAGCTGGAAATATTTCCTGGAAACAAGTATCTTCGCTTTTAAATTATTTGTAACAGCAAAATAAGATAATTTACATTTAAATTACTTCGTAGGTTTCACACAGTTAAAGTATGACTTGCAAAATTTAATCAGGACTTTGATATCTTCATTGGACTCGATTGTTTTAATGTGCTGTACCATTTATAATACCGGTTTATAATAATACAATTCGTTATCTGCACTCTTGGATGATTTATACATAGTTTGATTTTTATTTTGTTTGATCATTTTTTAAAGAAAGTACATTTTATTTTAACAATTTTGCAGATATTCATAATATTGTGTTTTTCTCTTACGCATACAGAACTGGATAGCGACGAAGTCCAAAAAAGGTCTAGGTGACGTCAGCAGCTGCAAGGCAAATCTTACCTTTGCAGTGCTGTGTGATTTGAGCCAATCTCAAAAATATAAACATACAGATATAACTATTTTCCAGATTAATTAAAGTATATTGGGGTCCTAGTAGTCTGTACTCTGAATCCACATTCACAACGTGAGATTTAAAAAATGTAATCCTAAAAAAAAAAAAAAAAAAATTAACTTATGACAAGGAAATGAAAAAATATTTAAGATTTAAATATTTAAGAAATATTTAAGATAAGTAGGTCACTAACAAAATTTATGCACATTTATACCATAGGCCATGCTGGTCCTTTTACCATGAAAATTCGGAGTTCTATCTCTTATTCCAACTGATATTTTTACATTAACGCTATTAAACGCTATTAAATATTGCTTCCAGAGGAGGGCAGTGTTGTATATATATGCTGTAAAATGAGTTTTACCGAGTGATGAAAGCTCGAATTTTGTTGCGTTTTCGTTTTCATTTTATCTGTTCTAGATAAGTTTCTGTTTGTGCTATCAGTCTGCTAACTTGTGCAGACTTGTGCAGTTTTTCCAAAACTGAAAGGATATGTGTAATTTTTCTTTTTGAGCTCCCAAAAATGATGAGACAAAATTCCAAGAGGTACACTACATATATAATTATAATTATATATGTTTGGCTTACAGGTGCAATGTTGTTTACACAGCAGCATTAAACGCATCATTAATTAATTTCCATTTCCATTTTAAATTTAATTCAATTCAGTTTATTCTGATATAGTACCTTGCACAACAGAGATGGCCCAAGGCACTTTACAGGAAATTGGTGTACAAAAGACAAGTAAGTTTGAAGCCAGACAATAAAGGAGGAGGGGAACCGAAAACTCCACTGTGTGGAGGAAAAATAGCCTCTGGGAGTTCAAGGTCAACTAGCTGCCCAGTCCTCATCTATATGCTAACAGGAAAGAAACAAAGAACAATCTGTGAATATCAATGTAAAGTCCACCTGTGTGGTCGGTCTAAGTGTACATCTCTGTAGGCTGACAGAATGGCCACAACCATGATACTACTCTGGGACAGATTTAGGACACACTTCACTCTAATGGTGCCCACACAGATCCCAAGCATACATGTGTGGATAAGAATGGTTGAGAGGGTTTAATACAGCTATAAAGACTAATACTAGCAGTCACAGAACAGAAGGGTATAACAGCATGTACAGCAGTACATTTGCATACAGTACAATACAGGCAATGCATTAATGTCTTAGTTTAGTAAACATAACTGTTTATACATAATTATAATTGCCTCTGTCTACGCAGATGTGAATATGGAAAGTGAAAGGCAATGATTACAAGGACACAGATCGTTCTGTGATTATGGCAACAGAGGCCAAGAAGCCTAAAACTGTTTATTCACTGAAAGGTCGGTTGTGAAGATAAGCCTTTGGCTGAGCAGAGTGATTGTTCATGCCCAAGTCCCTTTCCTGAGCCAAAGGGCTCTGGCAAGACGTCAGAGGTGCTGAAGTGTGGGACGCATGGTATTGGGAAGTCAACTGAAAATATGCACAAAATTCATTGCAGCCATTTATTATACATGATATTTTTAGGAGTACAATAATGTAACAATATCTCAGTGATGTAAAGAAAGGGGAGTTGGCCTTTGCTTTAAGTAACCTATTTAATGTCAGACACTTTAATCTGATTGTGTGTCTCCCAGGGATTGTGCTTTGAAACTCGTTATAAGTGGCCTTTTTATGGAACCGGAGCAAATCAGGCCACAGTCATCACGGCCCGCCTCAGGAAGTGACAGGGTTCAATACAACGCCACACTCTGCTCAGCATCATGGGGAACAGAAGAGCTGCATCTGGGACAGTGTCGCTATGAAGCGTCTCATCTGTTCACCTTTATTTTAAGAGGGATTAGAAAAGCCTGATCATGTAGCAATCTCCCAGTACCCCACTGTGTTAGGAAATGATGATAGGCAACATTTAATGCCTGCATTAAATAAATTTTTACTTAATATAAGGCTTTTTGTAAGCTGATGTTAAACACGATGTGCATCATCATAATGAAACATTAGAGCACCATTAGCAACATGAAGGAAACAGTGTTGGTTTACAATAATGTGTCACATTCATCTGTTCTGCACCTGGAGGACATTGGTGGCAGGAGAGGAATATGATGCAGCACACAGCTGCCCCTCTCTGTGAGATCCAGGGCTGCATTATAACTGCAACAGCAACTTTGATAGAAGAAAATAAACAAATATGCAGGATGCTCCGATTTGCATTTTCTGCAAACATAGTGTTGTAGTGCAGAGAATTAGTCATTTGTCAGCTAAAGGAGATTCTGTTTTTGATCTCCTCCGGGACTGTGATAGAGGCCAAGCGCTGGTGTAGACCACCCCCTTTCCTGAGCACCCCCGTCATCATTTGCACGTTCCTGCGACTGATTGCGTAACCTGTCTGCCAGGCGCAGGCTCTGCAGGCTGCCCGCCATGTGGGGACAACGGGTAAGGTCACCTCTCCATTTCCAGGAGAGCAGTGCGGCACAAGCTAAGCGCAGCACAACTAACAAGAATTTTCATAGCTGTGCAATGCTGCATGACACAGCGGAGTCCAACTGTCTGATGCAGTGACGCATAAGAGTCCTGAACAACCAAGCGCTTGTATAAAGTACAGATGTTATAATAAGACATGACAAAGAAACAGAGAAAAAAGAAACTTAGGGTTACATAATTTTACGCTATACAGTTCATATGTGCCCAATGCCAAGAGGACATTTAAAAAAAATTCCTTTCAGGAAACTTTCGCCTTCGTAAGGAAGCAGTTTAACTTTTCTGTGTTTGACTTGTATTTATTTACACCCAGCAGTGAGCATTAAAAATAGCAAGCTGTCAGAAATGTTCAGACCGAGGAGCGCATGCCGAGCTCAGCCGAAAATGGGAAAAACAAGCGTACTTCAGTGCAAGTCAAAGCTGTGTTAAAAATACCAGCGTTCCACTTCCCAAAGCGTGAGGTGCACCCTTCACCATGAAACGTTTGTTTGTACGTCATATTGACAGAGGGCTTAGAATAAGCAGAAAATAGATTTTGATACATCATGACCTTTCAGTTAAAACCTGGGAAAATTAGGCCCTTGTGTTTACTACACAGAACATCATTTGTCATTGCTAAAAAAAAGTAATTTGAAAAGATAAATCTAATGAAATTCATCTAGCGCACAAGGCACTGAAGCACAAAAGAAGCCAGCGATTTATAGAACTTATGTTCTATTATCACAGGGTCTTGTTCTGAAGGGAAGCTGACCTTTCCACTGTCTTCCTTACAGAAGTGCTGAAAATTTTGTTCAGTTATGGTGCACAATCTGCAAAATTTAGCCTAACAGTGTTCAGAAGAGATAAGAAGGCACCATGAAACAGCTCAATGAAATAACCTGTTATCAGCCGGTATTTCTGCTCCAGCAGGCTAAGAGCGAATGTTTGTTTGTGGTTTTGCAGTATAGCGTAGACCATACTCCACACTTGAATTACAGGTGCTGTTAATTCATGCCACATTTGACTGTTAGCAGCCAACCGGCTCGCTTTGCCTTGAAGAATCGTGAAGGCTCGCTCTCTCTCTCATCTTTAACAAGCAAGCTTGTTTACCATGTATGTTACCCACAATTTCCTGCTTTTGCTGATGGGTGTAGAGAAGGATGAGTATGGAGACAGTCGGAGGAAGCAGCACAGGAATTCTTCTGCACCGTCGTGGCCTTTCTATCTTTACTGTCTATGACACACACACACTACATCGCAGGACAGAAAGGCCCCTATGAATGACTCTGCTTTTTGCTCTCTGTCTCTCTCTTTCACACACACACGCACACACAATTTAAACACAAGACTCTGGACAGAGCTGAAGGTACACAGGTTAGGGTTGTGAGGAGGTTAAGTACTGGTCACATAAATGCACATTCTTCCACTTACTGCACAATCCTGAGCTGAAATGCACAGCAGGCATTTCATTTCGTAGCACACACGTAGTGTTGGTTACAATAGTTTTCTGCCTCGCCACACCTGTTCAGTTCACTGTCCCCACCATCTCAAGTGCAGCAGGAAGCTGCTGTACCAGCAAACTGCACTTGTTTCCGGTTCGCTGTCAATGAGCCGCAGAGCCGAGTTGTCCTTACTGTCACCGTCTGGCTTGTCCTTGTCATAAGGGTGTCCATGGTGGCAATATATACACCACAAAAGAAGATATTCAGAGAAAGCACCAACATGCATTATTTATTTATGGTGTCTGAAAATGAACAGTACACACCACTAGCACTTTGCAAATCAGCATGATACAAAGATAGTCTAATTTCTACAAAGTCAACACAGTCCAGGGACGACAGGAAAATGATTTGTCTCGTAAATACAGAAAATATGCTTACAGCAGCTCTATTCCATAAAGGAAGATTTGTTTTACAGGAAGAGTGGACCACATACAGTACAAAAACACGAGGAATCAGAGACCAAGATGTTAATTGGATTCATATGTGCACACGTGCTTCTGCTAAGCATGTAGAAGCTGCACAGGCAATCGTTCACAGGACTTGTGGGCAAGTCTTGTATGATTGGTACAGGAAAGCTTAAGCACATGACTTTAATGACAACCAATGTAACAGACCTGCTAATATGGCAGCAGGTGACTGCGTCACCAGCAATGGATTTCAACGGTAAAACTAGGAGTCGTACGGAGGTGCAGAAGGTGCACATGGCCTTTATTCCAAATCATAACCTTTTGAGCACCGCTGTGGACACGACCCACATCCACAAAAGACACCACACACATGCTCGTGTTATCGTATGAACTTTATTTCCTTTGGTGCTTGCAGAAGAACAAATGCGTGCGACTAATAAATTACAAAATTGTTAGTGTTCAGTGTTTAAGTGGAAGAAAGGCACAGCTAAAAATAATTCTACAAATCTGCCTGTGTGTTCAAGACAAAACTGAGCCAGTTAACACAAAGCTGCAAATAAAGATGGAATAAGTGTACTGCAGCTGTAAATAAAATTGCAAAAAAAACAAAAAAAAAAAACAGCTTGGGGTAGAGTTCATAACAGCAGCATTTACAAGGTGTTCTTACTGACTAAATGTAAAAGCCAGTCCCGTAACATCCAACAATTCATTCCACCTTCAAGATAATCATCAACAGAAGACAAACATTTTAAAATCTCGTGCTATCTTAAGTGTTTTTGACAATTATTGCTGTCTCTGCTGTTTTATAAAGTGACCTGAATTTCCTTTGTCAGGCACTTTGAAAGAAAGAAAAATGTCAACCTTGACTTTACGCTGGAAACTATAGCGAGTAAGCAACTCTCGCATGTCGAGGCAAATAAGCAAATATAACTTCATGCTCTGAATACCGAGGGCTTACAGTCAAGGTCACATTAAGTTTTCAATCAACAATGGACTATATCATCCCAAACGGGACCTTCAGAATGTTGTTGAACATCTACATACACTGCATATGCATACTGAAGAAAACATCTGAACAGGATACCCTCCATTTTATATTAAGACATATTTCTACAATAATCATATTCTCTAAAAATCCAGAAATAAACACTGGGATAGTTCCATAAAATACGACTGATCTCCTAATCCACACTAAAGCTGTGGCAAAAATAATTCTGGGACGGTTTGGTAGAATGTTGCTGAATATCCCTTTAAAGGGGGAAACCGCAAGTAACTGTGCCTCACATGCCACGCTTTCTATACCAAAATCAGTAGGCAGCCCTAAATACCCATAACTGCAGGCCCTGGGTGAGGCAGAGTACAGTACCCCCTGCAGCTAAACGCTTCTGTTGTGTTCCCAATACTGAGTAACAGTGCCCCCCTCAGCACTATGTCTACATCCATATCAACATGTGCGTTACGAACCCGACAGGCACAACATGCGTTCTGGCCGCCTAAAAGCACAGCGGTGCAGAACACCCTGCAGGAAAAGCCCCTCCAAACAGAGCCGGCTTTCTGACCCCAGCGTGGAAGTTTTGTTTGTATCACTGACAGACTGTACTCCTAACTGCTGACTCAACACCAACCCGCAGAAAGGATTTCTATGCCCGAAGGGTGAATTACTTGTACTTCTCCCCGCCCCTGAAAAAAATAATCACCATTTTCTTTAAAAAAAAAAAAAAAAAAAAAAAAAAAAAAATATTGTTTAATATGTGGTGTAAAATGGAAATAAAAAAAATTAACCTTGTTACTTTTCATATAAATATATACATTTATTTACTCATCATATAAAAGCTACCAGAATTACTTTTCACAGCAAATATATATATATATTTTTTTTTTTTCACACTTTAACAAAGAAATCTCACAGTCTACAAAGATTCTCCTTCAGCCTCAGAGCATGACTCACGGTTAAGACTATTTCCACCCTCAAAAGAAACACACTGGCCAGAGTGACAGGTCACGGAACGGTCCCTATTCTCCCTCACACCCCCCACCCCGCCCTGCCCCACCCACCAAGGCCCCATCCTGCCAGTCAAATCCTACGGCAGGCTGGAAATGTCCCGCTTGGGTGGGGGTCCGTCTGGCTTGCAGCTGGCACCGTTGGCCTTGTCCTCGAACATCATCACCCTGGAAAAGTGAGGGGGAGCGCAGAGGTCAGAGGGGAGGGGCTGAGGAAGGAGAGCCTGGAGCAGGAGGCGCGGCGGCTGCAGTGTCGCTGAGCAGGGGGTCTAAAGTCACTCCTGAGCAAAACGAAACAATACTCCACTCATGGGACCACCAGCAGCACAACTCCAAAGCAATGCATATGCAAACATTTGGTAGAGTCCATCTGTAGAAGGTGGGGGGAGGGTGGGAAGAAATAAGATGAACTGGACAAAAATACGACATGACTCAAAACCCCAAAAAGGTTTGTGGAGGAACATTATTAATCTACTGTCATATTTGAGGCAGAAAAAAAGTTGAAGGAAAGAAAAGAAAAAAAAAAAAAAAAAAAACCTCCTTTTGTAACGCAGAGCTTACTGTTGGTCTTAAAACTTGGAAGCTGGTAAAAAGAACACGGAGTGTGTTAAAATAAATCAGTGTGCCAAGCCTGTGCAGGGCTACTTCCTGACATCACATTCCATTCAATAACGTGGAAATTCCTAGTTATGATTCAGCTCAGTCTGTCCAAACACAACAACTCTCAATCACACATTCACAACAATTAACCTTGACCATAAGACTTCAAAACTCCTACAGCCTAATGAAGAACTCTCCCCTCCCTCGCCCCCGTCTCTCCCCATCCCTGGCATTGCAGAGGACCTCTCCTTTTGAGACCAGCAGCCTATACATTTCCTTTCTTTCCTAACAATATGACCATTGTTTGTTTCAAACCGTTAAGAACACTGAACTCTGTAGATAAATTGGTGTACATTGAAAAAAACCCGATCCCCTGATCACCTCCAAGCATTCACGATCACCATCTGTTTTAGCCCGAGGTTCACACACGCACCTACCGGCCAAACTGGCACCGTACCGCTACTCCGCGCATTCCTGTTGCGTAGCTAGGATTATCTGTGACTTGGAAACCGACGACAGGGCTTTTGCCTGCTCGCTATCTTTCTGTTGGACCCAGTTCACGTCACTCTTTATGGACCCAAGCACAAAGGCTCAGGAGTGGCCAATGAGGACCACAAGAAGCCTTGGTAATCAGCATTCACATCTACTGCCACGCAGCCATAGAAAGTACCCTTTCAACTGCCAGTTTCAACTGAATGCAATTAAGACACGACTACTAGATCCAGTTGTGAACTGTAGTAATGCGCTGAATGTCTGCCACACTGTACAGCTGAATTACTAAATGCTTGGATGCATTCACAAAACAAATTTGTTAAAACTGCATCTGCTCTATAATTGGAGCAGTTTGAACCCCCCCCCAGCAAGTAAACTGACACTAACTGGGTTGGCTAACAGATTTTTACACTAACAAAAAGGTTAATTTAACATTATAAATCATAAGATACCCAATTAGCACACCACAACTATAATTGTATGCATCATCTTTGCGTTCTAATGACAAACATGTACATAAACAATCTATATCATGAGAGCTTTCATATATGTAAGTGGGAGAGAAAAAAAAAAAAAAAAAAAAAAAAAAACTGATGGTGCCTTGTGTCTGTTTTCTTACACATCAAGACTAGCAGCATTCACAGGAACAAAATGAGCGTGAAGGCATGTCACATAGCACAAGTAACCACCAGGTTTTATCTGCAAGTAATACATTCTAGGCTCTGATTATCAACAAAAAAAGGGCAGCGCTCTCAAGTTCGCAAAGCCTAAATAGTTATGAATGGGGCAATTTTTTTTTTGTAAATGCATCATACTTCATTGTGTCTGCAATGAAAAGGGACTCCAAGTTATTTTCCTCTTTATGGAAGTATGTGGGGGGGGGGGCACTGAGGAAAACAACCACACCCGGGACTTTGATCGCCATCTTGGTCTGTGCTCAAACTGATATCAAAGCTGAAATGAAAACAATTGTTCCACTGGTAGTGAAGGCAGCAAATGAGGCGTTAACCAGAATAACCTAACAAGACGCCAAAGGCGCACAAACAATGCTTTGTGAAATGTTTTCAACTACCACACATCCTCTTTCGTCAACATAAAATCCACCAACTTGCATTGGTGCTTTTTTCCAATGCTTCCGATTATATTACATAACATTTCATCAGGATAAGGGACATGCCCCCACTCTGTCAAAGCTATTAGCATGGCTGAACTGACGGATGAGTAAGACCACATTCACAATAAAGCCAGCTGAAGACACAACGGAAAGTTATCAAAAGAGGAATGAGACAGAAAGAGAAATAAAAACAACTAATTGCATGCACTGGATGATTAGTGTATTCAATGTCATAAGATCATTTGTCTGGGTTAAGCGACTGTGCAGGTCAACTGCTTAATGTTGACACAAAACCGTAAACATTAAATCTAGTGTAAACATTAAAACTCCAGGCCTGCATAAGAGGAACAGGTGACGCTGTAACACTGCAAGGGAAAAGCCAGGACAGAGCAGGAGTG
>JABJVR010016262.1:31214-41479 GCA_025773905.1 Chitala chitala | reverse complement strand
ACATAGTACATATATATATATATATATATATATATATATATATATATAATGTTTATATGAAATATGGAAAAAAACATGTTAAGCTGTATACTACTCACAGAACACACCGAATGGGGATTTCTACACTCAGCAAAGCTAAGATCAACAATGGTCACAGCAGCTTGCACAACAAATACATACAGCACAGTAAAAGAGCACCCTCACCTTAACATGGCATAGCGTACCTGCTAGCTCGGAGAGAGAGTGTTGCTCTGCGGTGAACTTCCTGTACAGCGTCTTTAGCACCTTGGCACCCCCAAACCGCTTGAAGCGCCTCCTCACATTGCAGTAGTACCACTCCAGAGACTGCGTCCTTAGAAGCCTACACAGTGAGGCAAAGGGCAACGCGGTGAGACACGGGCAACGTGGTGAGGCACGGGCAACACGGTGAGGCAAGGGCAACACAGTGAGGAAAGGGCAATGCGGTGAGGCACGGGCAACGTGGTGAGGAAAGGGCAACACAGTGAGGAAAGGGCAACGCGGTGAGGAAAGGGCAACACAGTGAGGAAAGGGCAACACGGTGAGGAAAGGGCAACACGGTGAGGCACAGGCAACGCAGTGAGGGAAGGGCAACACGGTGAGGAAAGGGCAACGCAGTGAGGGAAGGGCAACACAGTGAGGGAAAGGGCAACACAGTGAGGCAAGGGCAACGCAGTGAGGAAAGGGCAACGCGGTGAGGAAAGGACAACACGGTGAGGCAAGGGCAACACGGTGAGGAAAGGGCAACACAGTGAGGGAAGGGCAACACAGTGAGGCAAAGGGCAACGCGGTGAGGCACGGGCAACACGGTGAGGCAAAGGGCAACACGGTGAGGAAAGGGCAACGCGGTGAGGCAAAGGGCAACATGGTGAGGCAAAGGGCAACACAGTGAGGCAAAGGGCAACATAGTGAGGCAAAGGGCAACGCGGTGAGGCAAGGGCAACACGGTGAGGCAAAGGGCAACACTGTGAGGCAAAGGGCAACACGGTGAGGCAAGGGCAACACTGTGAGGCAAGGGCAACACAGTGAGGCAAAGGACAACACAGTGAGGCAAAGGGCAACACAGTGAGGCAAAGGGCAACATGGTGAGGCAAGGTAGACCGTCAGCAAGTGCTGAAGCGCAAGAAAAGGGGCTGTTCTGCTGCATCACCAAAGCAGACCAAACCAAGAAAAACAAGCTCATTGTTCTTCAGATAAAAAAATCAATACGCCCTCAGTAGCAGTTCAACAACAATATGGTCCCTAAGAGATTAATAACACGATCAATTTACAGCTGACAAAGTTTTTCTTTTTTTTTCCTCCTGCCCCGGATGTAAGGCAGACGTATTCACTCAACAATGCCAGACGAGAGAACTAACGAAGCATAAAGACAGAAAACTGATGAATGACAGACTGTTTAAAACGTACCATGTGATGGTAGATAATGTCAGGCTACAGAGGCGACTCCTCACACTTCTCCAGCTCTTACTAAAGAGCCTTTATTCTCAGTCGAACGAGGCAAAACAAATAACAGCAGACGTGAACCTTGAGCTAAAGCAGTCCTGAGGTCAGCTGGAATGTAACCTACTGCAGACACCGGTGTCGAGCCACTTTCCCCTTACATGGTCACAATGTGCCCCAAACTTCACATGCACCTGGGTGGAAATGGGCAGAGGGGTACTGGTGTTGAAGGCCACACAAAACTTATTACATTAAATTACCAGCGCTCTTCACTGTTTACGCCTTCCAGAGCAAAGACAGGTATAACACCAGTCATACATAAATAAACTACACGTGTCTCTATTGCAGTTTCATGTAACTGGCTCCAGCAGCCCACAATGCATCTGTTTTCTGTTGACTCCCTGCTCATGTCTCAGGTTCTGACTAGGTGTTTTGTTCCTGTCATTTCCAGCCATGTCCCTTGCAATTCCAAATCCCTTATCAATAACTCTTCCTGTGAAAGCCCTTGCACAACCATTCTAACCACACTTCTATGGCTGATGGTTTTACTGCCACATTTATAACCCTTACTTTAATATCCAGCTTTAGCATACAGATTCTGGTATCCTCCCTGACAGGCCGCCATCCTTTGCACGTATCTCCTCCCTGACATACCGCCATCCTTTGCACGTATCTCCTCCCTGACATACCGTCATCCTTTGCACGTATCTCCTCCCTGACATACCGTCATCCTGAGCACGTATCTCCTCTCTGAACATGTATCTCCTGTTATCCTTCAGGCTCTTGTATCTACATTTAATCCAACTTCTGCCTGCCTGCCTGAACTCAGTACTCTGGTTTACATCATTTCTACCAGACTATTGCTGACAGAATTACCAATTCCTTAGCTTTTGAGAATTTGAGGTAATGACATTCAGGACCCAAAAGAACTTCTTCGGTCCCCACTGACTTTTCTGACAATCTAGAAATTGGATTATGGCTCTTCAGGATAAAGAACTCACCCAGCTGCAGGTGCTAACACTATAGTCTCTGGTTTTAACTCCCTTTCCATAAAATTCGAATACAGAAATCAGTCTCTTATAACTATTTAAACCAATTTCCCAAACAATATTTTTAAAAGCACAACATCAACCCCATCCTGCTTCGGCAGGTATCAGGCTGTCACTGGTCGACATCTTTACGTAATGCTAAAAAAAAGTCAGCCACTAATTAAGTTACATAAGGTTTTCATGTAATGATCCAAATTAGATTAATTTGACTTCTAATATTTTTTTTATTTAAAAAAGGAATAATTTATAATGAAAAAAGCATAAAAAAGCATAAAGACACATCTCAATCAAAACAACAGGTCCTGGGACTACACACAGTCCAAATGCTGCATTCCTCTTCATATCAGTGCTCATGTCATACACTCCTCCAAAGCTTTCAAACATGACTCAACCCTGTATTCTGGGGTCAGAGGACTGCGGGAGAACACGGCGCTGTACTTTGACTCCATTAGCAGGCTTGTTTATGTGTTGTTATTACATACAACAGCAAAAACACTTATTTGCGTACCTTCACCACCATAATCAAATCTCAAGTCTTGAAACTGACTTTTGTGGAAATTTAGACCTGAAGTCTGATCTTATACACAGTGGTTTACATATTTATACATATAAATTGCTCTGCCTTAACCTGTGAGCCAGGTTCGCTCATTAACCAATCCTTCACGCACCCACTGTGAGACACAGGCAACGTTGGCATGTGAAGTCCTGACAGGGGCTCACTGAGGCCTTAGTCCTACAGCGAGAAGACACAAGGACAAATGGACAAATTAGCCCATCCAAAACAGGGAGAGAGAGTGTTAACATGTTTGTCTGGGGACAACTCCGTTCCCTCCCTCTCTGTTTCACATATTCTTTGACTTCTTTATCTCTTTTATTCTCTCCATATTTTCCTTTTAGGTCTTTCTTCACTCGCTCTTCCTTAATAATTCCACCCACAGCCCCACCCCCAACCCTGCATACCCCCCGATGGCAACCTCTTCACTTTCTCTCACAGCTCCACAGGGCTCCCGAACTGCATGAAACCGTTTCCCCAAAGCGTGACTCGCAAACAATCAGTGCCATTACCGTACACACACGCTTGTTAGCACATGGTAACGAGATGATGCGGCATCTCCTCATCATGTTCTTGTCACCGTTTGTGTCTTTGCATCCGGCCGACCTGCGTATTCAGCAGCATGTCAGAGATGACAGCATGCTGGAGCTGTCATGGATCTGCAGTCCACAGGACATGAGGGCCCAGTGTGAGGACAGTAAGGGAGAGACCTCATTACCGTAACTGTTATATATTTATTACTGTAATTGCTGTCCTCTCACATCGGTACATCATTAGGATATCTCCCGTTTAGTCACATCTGTCCTTCATTATTGCAATTGTCTTTTACTCAGATATGTCTGTCACTGATATAACTACTGTCTTCTCACATCGGTCCATCATTACTGCATCTGTTGTCTAGTCACATCTGTTCCTCAATGCTTGAGTTTCCACATCTATGGACTTCTACGTCCATTTCAGTATAGTGACCTACTAAACATGTGTTATTATTTTTATTCTAATTGCTGTTTTTAGTGGCTTGGTGGTTAAATGGGTAGAACATCAGGCTGGGATGCAGAAGTTTTCTGATTCAAATCCCAGCCCAGCCACCACGTGTGTCCCTGAGCAAGACACTCAGTGCCAGCTCACTGTAACACATATGTGAATGTTGTAAGTTGCTTTGGATAAAAGCGTCTGGTAAATGAATAAATGTAAATGTTTTTGAGTTCTGTTTCCCAGATAAAAATCAAGTACATCAATGTGGTTATTTATTATCTTGGTTTGTTTTTAATAAACGTTTCTGGTCTCATTGTGCTATTTGACTGTCTTGTGAAGAACTAAAAATTGAATGGAGAGATCCAGTGATAACGCACTACCTCCAGAGGCTGATTAAACACAGCTTGACTGCAGGTTACTGGGTGGAATACTTCAGCTTCATGCCTCACAACCAGCGGGCACCTGAGATAAGGAGGAGGCACTTGAGTAAGGAGAAGGTCCCCGAGTAAGGAGGAGGCACCTGAGTATGGAGGAGGCGCCTAGGTAAGGAACAGGTGCCTGAGTAAGGAGGAGGCCCCTGAGTAAGAAGGAGGTGCTCAAGTGAGGAGCAGGCCCCTGAGTAAGGAGGAGGTGCCTGAGTAAGAAGAAGGCACCTGAGTATAGAGGAGGCCCCCCGAGTAAGGAGAAGGTGCCCGAGTAAGGAGGAGGCCCCCGAGTAAAAAGGAGTTGCTCAAGTAAGGAGCAGGCACCTGAGTAAGGAGGAGGCACTTGAGTATGGAGGAGGCAACCGAGTAAGAAGAAGATGCCCCAATAAGGAGAAGGTGCCAGAATAAGGACTTGACACCCGAGTAAGGAGGAGATGCCTGAGTAAGGAGCAGGCACCCGAGTAAGAAGGAGATGCCTGAGTAAGGAGCGGGCACCAGAGTAAGGAGGAGATGCCTGAGTAAGGAGCGGGCACCAGAGTAAGGAGGAGATGCCTGAGTAAGGAACGGGCACCAGAGTAAGGAGGAGATGCCTGGGTAAGGAGCAGGCACCAGAGTGGAGTGGGTACATCTGCAGTGAAGTGTCAGGCATGCAGACAGTGTGTCACCATCAGTGTGTGGGCTGAATTTGAAAAAGGCAGAATCCCCATGACGAAGTCTATCCTGTTCAACAGTACTCACAATATATATGCAACCTTACTGAAGGGCATGAACTGCACATAAATCCTCACACAGGCGCTTAAAGGCACACAGAGAAGGGAACTCCGATGTGAATGCATTCAGTAAAAAAAGCAACCGAACAACCCGAAGCGCCGCCTCAGAAGTCCACCAGCCATACTAGTGTCTGCACAGAAGAGCCTGTGAAATCTCCCTTCCAAGAGTGTGTCCTCACGGCTCTGAACAATGAGCATCCGCTCGTACTTTCGTCTGTGATGCATTACAAAAGCAGCCTCTTCAGAAAGGTCCCAGCCTGAACACTCAGGCTCCCTGCCTTCACTACAGCCCACTGCATGTGCACAGAAAAACGACCCACAGCCACAGAAAAACGTCTTTTATTTTCCAGCACACCCCGTGTCAACTAAAAACGCCCTACCACAAAAAAGCGGAGCCTTAGCCAGTCTAGTACTGCTCCATCAGGAGACATTCTGAACCTCACTCTGAATGGCAGTCGTCTGTCGAAACGTGCGATGCGCACCGCTGTGGGAATTCCTGCACCAGGCAGGGCATGCAGCAAACGCAGGGAGGGCGTTCTCGGCATATTCCACTGGGCATGGGAGAAGAGAACAGGGACTGGTATCATTTGGCAGCGCTGAGGGTAGCAGGTGGTGGACAGTGGGGCAGTCAGGGACTGGCAGAGACAGATGAACGTCAGTGATGGGGACACCGTGTCAGACATGGCTGTTCAACCAGCTGGTAGTCAATGGTTAAACTCCGTTTGTGAGATGTGTTGTGTGTTAGCGGGGTTGATGGCCACTCAATGTGATGGATACCGGAATGAACAAGGACGGGAGGGGGGTGGACAAATTCTACTGAATACCATTCCAGTGGTGTGAAATGCAGGGGGTGTGAGGGGGAGATCACAGAAAGGCACAGAAGCAGAAATGTAAAAGCACTGAAAGGTATTTAAAGGGATTTAAAGGTATTCCAGCTGCTGCTACGTCCTTAAAAAGACGCTATTTACAGAAATGTTCACATGATGGAAATTATGGACATTTGCTTAAGATCTTGCTGTATTGTTTTGTATAACGATGCTTCTAAGATGACCATGTGATTTGTTCTGTCTGTTAGGCATGGTTCGTACTGTATGTTGCAGGTACCGTACACTAACACACACACACACACACACAGACAGGACACAAATTTATTCCTGTGTGTTTTTATCTAATAGCGCAAAGAAACAGAGGTCGGGCCACAGACGTGACAGGTACGTGCTGAACGAACCAGGACCTTGATGTGAAATTCTCCACCACGTTCTTGCAGAACCGGTGTAGGATTCTGTCTCGTGGATTCCATTAGAACAAGCTTAACAGAAGCCGCTTACTCTTACCACTCACAAGTGGCCCTGGAGAATGCAGAAAAGGATGAAAAGGAAGGCTAAAGTGTTCTCTCCGTGGTAGAGTCCAGTCCTCCAGGGCTTTCTCCGTTGGAGCTGGAGCACAGAGCAGAACGTGAGCACGCTCATGCAGACTCGGTTTGAGACCTTCAATGCAATGGTACTCAGGCACGGAAATGTGGCCTCTCACCGGAGATGGGTCACCTTCACTGACACGCCTGCTCGTTGTCATGGTTACGGTACTTCAGGTTCCAAAGCTTATCATGCGGGGTTATCACACACACACACGCACAAGCGTGTGTATGCAGGCACAGATGCGCGCACCGACAGGAAACAAGTTTTGACATATGACTAAACAACATGTGTTATAAACAGCATGGTTTGTAATGAGGACCCAAAGCACACCTTTCTGCTACGCTTTCCTACACAAACAAAAGACACAAGCTAAAAACAAAAACACATTAAATGTTCTCAATGGCTGTGGTGGGTTGGCGCCCCGCCCTGGGTGTCCCCTGCTCTGCGCCCTATGTGCTCTGGGATGGGCTCCAGGTTTCCCCGTGACCCTCACCAGGAATAAGCGGTTAAGATAATGGATGGATGGATGGATGTTCTCAATGGGTGCCCTGCGGTGGGTTGGCACCATGCCCTGGGTGTCCCCTGCCCTGCGCCCTATGTGTTCTGGGATGGGCTCCAGGCTTCCCACATCCCTTAACAGGAAGAAGCGGTATAGAAGATGGCTGTCTGACTGACTGTTCTCAATGGGTACACTTCACAAAACAGCTCAGCAAAGCCACTTACTTGCACCGACAGCAATGCATAGATACTGGCGTTCAGAGTTAGCTAGTTGTTATGTCAATTCTGAACAGTATAATGTTAGCATACCCATGGGGGGCTGCGCAACCAGCCAACCTTGGACCCCCAAAGGTTTTTTTTTTGTCCACACTGTGCTGTATGAAAATAAACTGAAACAAACATATTGAAGGCTTATATAATATATATTTATATACATTAATTATTATAAGTAGCATTGGTCAGAACTGTGACATCAACAGCTGTAGTACAGTAAGAAATGTGATCATGTGACCCTGGGTCTGAACACACGGTTTTCACTCATTGTGAAACTGCAGTGTTAGCAGAGCTGTCCTGGCTTTGACGCGTAACTGACACGCGTTTATGACGGATGGACTCCTTCGGCGGCGGCTTCTCGAAAGGGCAAGTGTCCCGAGACGTGTTTTATTGCCTCACCGCATACCATGGCGGGAACTCGGTAAATGTAGCCACACAGGGGAAACAGCCACACACCCATATGTGAAGCACAATCAGTCCATTAACAACGTTCCCTGCAGTGCTTGAGACTCGTGAAGTCTGACATGTTAATGCACGTGTAAATCCTAAAAGTAATTATACAATACTCCTTTAACGATCTTTATGGAACCACATCGTTACCAGTCGAACAGTAGGGTACCAGCTGGGATTCTGGATCATTAACAGGTCCCAAAGCCAGCTCTCTTAACCATGGAACATTACAGAACTGTGAGAACAGATACTGGGGCGTTCCAGGACCATGACACCCTAGTGTTGGCCCTGGTAGACACCACACTCCACGTCACGACTACGTCCTGTTGAAGTGTTGCACTAGTGACATTCAGCAGAGTTTCACAGTCTAAACCACTGAACCCATTACGCCGTCTCGAGAAATTCATCTTCACTAAAATACCCACCTCCTTCATACTACCTGCTCTTGTAATAATAATCTGATAACTACCTGGCAAACACCACACTTGTTCCTTCAAGTGAAATTTAGAAACTCAAAGTATTTATAAGATATCTGAAGCACGAAAAGAGATGGACAAACAGGCCGGGTTACTGCTGCAATAAGCAGAAGTCACATGGTCTCATGTGATCTATATAAGGTCATGTTGTCTCCTTCACCTGTATGAGGCCTCCTCAGGAGCGAGTGCTCCACACTTCTCCCGCCATCAGGAGGGGCTGTGAAGTACAGCCAGGTCTGTGTGGGTGGAGGCTGTCGGGATACGGGCACAATTTAAACGAGTCTGGAGTCGCTGTCAGACTCCAATATCCTTCCAAGCATCCTGGGAGCCGTGAGCCTTGACCCACGTGGCTAGGTGGTGGGCAGACCCAACCCCCATGCAACCCCCTCAGGGGACTGACAGATGTACGCACCGCACCACCTTGCAGTCTTCAGTGGGCTTTCGCACCCACCCATGCTTCACGCATCGCATTTTCCGCTAGCTGCCACAGTCAGGGGCGTATCCAGAGACAGCACGTGAGGTGTCCCTGGTGCACTGGGACTGCCCCTAGGAATACACCTGGATCCATCCCAGGGATCACACATGGGGGTACACCTGGGAGCACACCCAGGACCAATCTTCTGTCCCTTGCGCTTGGACACAAACGTGGGCCAGGCGCCAAGCAGTTAGCGGAAGGCTGGGCATGGTCACGCACATACATGTGCTCACATGCAAATGCTTTCAGTCACACAGCACGCTCACACAGTACTACACACACACACAAAAAATGCGTACACAATGCAAACGAGTGTAGGTCCACACTTTACAAACACACACTTTCACACTGTTATTCATTTACAAAATACCCAGTGAGAGCACCATTACACATACACCTATACAAGGACCGATGATCTCCACACACACACACACACACAAACACACACCTGGACACAGACACCCTTGTGCCTACACAGATACAGGTGTACAATGGCACGTTTGAGTGTCTGCATACCCAGATGCACACACGCACACACACACACACACACACACACACACACACACACACACACACACACGCTCACGCTCACGGTCACACATGCGTGCAGATACACACTGACCTGCTCTTGTTGCATGTGTTGCAGAGCCAGGCATTCTCCTCCTTGTAGTAGCTGCTGCAGCCTCGGCACACGTTGAAACCGCAGTCCCCGCACGGGCGCTTGCGCTTGAGCAGCAGGGTGAAGGGCGAGCAGCAGCGCATGCAGCAGCGCTGGTTGAAGAGTGCCTGTGTGGAGAGCAGTGAGCAGCGGCTGCCTTCTTCATCCAGCTCCTGTCTCATCTCACTGTTACGGAGGGAGGGAGGGAGAGGGAGAGAGAGAGAGAGACAGGGAGGGAGAGGGAGAGAGAGATAGAGACAGGGAGGGAGAGGGAGAGAGAGAGACAGGGAGGGAGAGGGAGAGAGAGAGAGAGACAGGGAGGGAGAGGGAGAGAGAGAGACAGGGAGGGAGAGGGAGAGAGAGAGAGACAGGGAGGGAGAGGGAGAGAGAGAGACAGTAAGAAAGAGTGAGGAAATGAGACAAACAAAAAAGGGAGCGATAGAGAGAGAGGAGAGAGCGAGAGAGAGAAGGACAGAACCATAGACAATAGACAGAAGAGAGTGAGAGATGAAGAGAAGGAAATAAAAGGACACCATGAGACAAGGATAGGACAAAGTGAGAAAGAGAAGGAAAACACAGAAGTTAGTGAGCAGTAATCAAAAATGTTAAAGTTTTTTTTATAACTTCATCCCTTCAGTGTGTGAATGTTGAATAAACGTGAGTCATGACAGCAGGCAGAGCCAGTGCCCACAGTGCTTAATGTAACCAACATGGCAGGCAGAGCCAGTGCCCACAGTGCTTAATGTAACCAACATGGCAGGCAGAGCCAGTGCCCACAGTGCTTAATGTA
>JABJVR010016262.1:0-30111 GCA_025773905.1 Chitala chitala | reverse complement strand
CTAAAGGCAGTCTGTGACTCCTGAGCTAAAGGCAGTCTGTGACTCCTGAGCTGGAAGCAGTCTGTGACTCCTGAGCTAAAGGCAGTCTATGACTCCTGAGCTGGAAGCAGTCTGTGACTCCTGAGCTGGAGGCAGTCTGTGACTCCTGAGCTAAAGGCAGTCTGTGACACCTGAGCTGGAAGCAGTCTGTGACTCCTGAGCTTGAGGCAATCAAGCTCATCAAACTGAGTGTACAACCCATATGAATAGTCACTAAACTGAGATGAACACACAGAGGCAGCAGCTTGGTGAAGGTCCTCATATGTATAAAGTTACACACTGATATTCTACCACACACACACACACACACACACACACACACACACACACACACACACACACACACACACACACATCTCATGGTGAACTTTCATCATAAAATAAAAAACAGGAACTCCAAGTGTCCCACTGAAGAAAGAAAAAAAAGCCTGTTTTAAAAGTAAAGAATCAATAAAAACCATCAAATAAAACCCCTAATACCCTGAAAGGTGATGAAGTACTAGTACAGGCTCCTCCCACAGGAACAAGACGCATTCGCTCAAATTAATTCACAAACGCCTTCAGTGGTCATGCAGTAAAAATCTCATTTTGACCACAAAACCAGCAATCAGAGAGAGCATCTCACTGTTAACCGTGTGGGAAGCTTGTAAAACCACTCCACTGGCAAATACAAGCACACTAAGTTAACACAGAGAAAAACAGACAATCCCACTTCTCCTGTGCATTTCTCCATTCCACTGGGAGACACAAACACAAAACTGTTACAGTGATGCTGACGTTACTGTCTCTGAAACTGACCACAAAGAACGCTCACACTTCAAGTGCAACTTCAAAGGCCGGTAGCTACTCTTACAGTAAACTGTGTTCACACCACCACACTTCTGTACTTTTCTTGTTTTGGCTTGAGTGTTTCTGAGGGTATTTCTCATCTCGTGGGCTCTGTTTGCAGAAAACATGACCAACGCACAGTCCTATTCCTTGCCATGCAAATAATTTATCAGCTAATTCTGAACTAATACATTTAACGACTCTAAAACATGTGCACATTTTGCTGCTGAATACAGTCAAGTGGGTTTTGGGATTACTGCCGTCTCCCACCTTCAAAGAACCTGTCATATTTCACTTTAAAAGGCTGTGGTTTAACAATGTTCTATCCAGACTCCATTGGTGGTATACTGACCAAATGGTAAGAGCATGAAGCTACCTTGAGAAAGTTAGGCAAAGCCTTTCAGCTAAGTAACCATAACAGAGCTTACACGTATCTCTGTGCAGTGTGCACTTATTCAATGAAAAGCACAGTACCAATAAGATAATACTAACAAAACACAGAGACTGAATTCATCACTGGAAAATACAGCCCCAATCAGACATTACCAGCCAAGCACAGAGGCAGCGCTCATCACTAGGAAATACAACAGCCCTAATCAGACATTACCAGCCAAGCACAGAGGGAGCACTCATCACTGGGAGATACAACAGCCCCAGTCAGACATTACCAGCCAAGCACAGAGGCTGCACTCATCACTGGGAAATACAACAGCCCCAATCAGACATTACCAGCCAAGCACAGAGGTTGAGTTCATTTTTCAAAAGCTAACTGGGACATGCAGAAAAGCATCGTTTATGGCAATAATGCAAGCATCCCTTGTGAAAAGTCTGAATTTCTCAAGAGTAAATTGAAAAAAGGTGTCTTAAAGCAATTACTGAATACCACAGGCAGACTGGAGCTCAAAAACCACTTGTCTGTCCTGCAGGGATGCTTGTCTCCATGGAAACCCATAACTGCCAGCTGAGTGTCCCAAGCCTGTGACAGGTTGCATGTCCTGGGTCCACAGCGTACTGCAGTGAATGCAAATAAACATACACACACACACACACACACACGCGTGCGCGTCAATACTCATTCAAATATGTAAATGCTCGATTTTATAAATTGCTCTCCATTGATGGCCCTTTTACTTACTTCAAAAATGAATTTGAAGACAATCCAAATTTTTGAAATAAAAAAATTATAAAGATGTAAAGGACATTCATCCTCTCGTTTTGAAGTTATCTTTACACAAAATGATCTATGAAAAATTTTACGGAAATTAACGTGGGCGCATGATCTCACACACACACACACACACAGGGAATGTCCACAACTGCTGGAGGTGCAGTGGTCACATGCAGGCTGTATGACGACTCACATACATCACTCCCACAGACACTACATCTACAAACAGCACATCCACAGATACTGCATGGACAAACACTACACCCACACAAACTACATCCACAGATACTGCATGGACAAACACTACACCCACACAAACTACATCCACAGATACTGCATGGGCAAACACTACATCCACATAAACCACATCCACAGATACTGCATGGACAAACACTACAACCACACAAACCACATCCACAGATACTGCATGGACAAACACTACATCCACATAAACCACATCCACAGATATTGCATGGACAAACACTACACCCACACAAACCACATCCACAGATACTGCATGGATAAACACTACACCCACACAAACCACATCCACAGATACTGCACTGAGAATTACTGCAGTGTGCCAGGGCAGCCAGGCACCTTTTCATTTTCTCATTCCAAACAAAAAGCTGATCCCCCCCCCAACCCCCCAGGACACCCGGGCCACGTGAAACCTGAGAGGCTAAAGACATAAAAACAAGCTTGGAAGTGCTGATGAAAAGCAACGTGTCCTGTCTTCCTCACTTTTCAAATGCAAGGAGGCCATTTGCAGACACACCGCCATGTGAAAGGCTGTCGCGCTGATTTAAGGAGAGCAGCCCTCCGCACTGTAGCTCTGTTCTACAACTTGACAGGTTCCTATGGAGATGGATTAGTTCATATTGTGTTTGCCCATTAACATCAGCCTAAACAGAAAGTAATGCATTAGAATTACACAAACACACTGCTATAAAATAGTGCAATTCCATAACTATTCAACCTCTGTAATGAATCACACTGACTTGAGATAAATCTAAAATGCCCCATGTGATTTTATTTATTCAGTCAGGCATTTTCTATACTGTTTTACCATGTTAAGGGTAATGGGAAGCCTGGAGCCCATCCCATAAGGAAATAGGGCAGGGGACACTGAAGGAGGGGCACCAACCTACCACAGGGCGCACACACACTACGGGCAACTGGGAGACACAAATCAATGTAACCTACATGTCTTTGGACTGTGAGTGGAAATCAGAGAACCTGGAGAAAACCCAGCAGGCACAGAAAGAGAACACGCAAACACTACACACGGAAACCCAAGCCAGGAATCAAACCCCAGGCCCGGAGGTGCGAGGAGACAGCGCTAACCACCACGCCACCATGCTGCCTTGATTTTAGTTACGGATGTATTGAAAATTAATGCTTACGTTAATATGGTTAACTAGTAATCTTGCTGGAGGTCATGAAGTTAAATCTGAACTTGAATAATTTGGAGAGAAATATAGTGGTGTAGAATGTTTACAAAATCATGAAAGATAATAAGATAATTGTAACCTGGTGTAATGTAAAAAATATACCAAATTGCCTTTGTTTTGCCAAATAGGAGGCATATTTTTTGTGTATATGTACCTAATTTTATATATATAATAGGCTGTAATAAAACATGTAAGAGAAATGCAGACATGCATGTATATGTGATCACACACACGGCATGCCTACACGGTGTTACATGCTGTCACACTCAGGTCAGCACACCCACATATCCACCAGCAAACACAAATCCCTTCTCACACACATGCTTGCACACAAACACAGCATCAATATTTCTCGGAAAATTCACAAACGACACCCGTTTATTTTACAGGTTGGGACTTATTAGAGCAGTTTAAGAGATGTTAAACCTGTGGCAGCCTCTAGGTTAATGTCAGTCCTTAACCACAATGCCACCTGCTGGCAATCCTGCATCAAAGTTAAGTTCACATGATGCAGACTTGTCATTCAGCCAGGTTGCAGATGTGGCATGTGGGAACCTCCTGGTCGTGCAAAATGGCTATAACCAAGCAGAGCAAGGGAACAAAGGCAACCAATCACCTCAAGCCGACAGACCAAACCAGGAAGAAAAACAACAACAACAATAAAGCAGCACTTTGGAGGGACAGATTGGGCTGAGCAGTCTGGCTTGACATGTACTGTCATCAGTCAGACTCATCTGAAGTGACGGCACCTTCTGGAGTTCTGTTCCATTACGGCACTTGCAAAACAATACATTTTAAAAATGGCAGTGGATCACTTAGTGTAATAATAATGAGTAAAACAACAACTGTAGTTATATTTACGAGCCTGGATCCCTGTGCTTTATCTTTCACCAGCTGAATCCAGTAAAGGTGAGCATTTTGCTCATGTGCACGGCTATAGTCATGTTCAGCTTCTGACCCGACAGGCTCCCAGATACTCCCCTGTTTGTCCTAGACTGGTCCTGCTGTAGTTATTTTTTTTATTATTGGCCTCAAATGTTTCAGATCCACAAGCTGGAAGGTTGCCTGTCGCTAAGCAACAACATCTGTGCAGATGTGCATACGCAACCATATATAGAGATAAAAAGAGAGTGAGAGGGCAAGAGAAAGACAGAGAGAGAGAGAGAGAGAGAGAGAGAGAGAGAGAGAGAGAGAAAGACAGGGCAAGAAAGGGAGAGATGGAGAGAGAGAGGGAGAGAGAGAGAAAGACAAAGAGACAGAGAGAAAGGCAGCAAGAAAGAGACGGCAAGAAAGGGAGAGAGAGAGAGAGAGAGAGAGAGAGACAGAAAGAGAGAGAAAGACAGAAAGAGAGGGACAGGGCAAGAAAGGGAGAGAGAGAGAGAGAGAGAAAGACAGAAAGAGAGAGAGAGGGCAAGGAAGGGAGAGACAAAGAGGGATCACCCTACGGGCTGTCTTCAACACATGATGTTTATATTAGTATTCACTGGTCAGTCAGCGTTTGTCAGTTTTGCATAAGTGTTTATAAATAAACTCTTCACACATCTGGTTGTTTGTAAAGCTAGACGCTTCACTGACATCTTCATATTGATAGCAGTACACCAGCAGCTTGTGCGTACAACTTTTGGTTGAAACTCCCATATCTCATCCTGAATCAGTTATTATATGTTTGATTTTATATATGGGTATATAAGACATATACATTTTTATTTAACATATTTTTTTATTTTTATTAACATATTATATAATTTATATATACAGTGGGTATAGAAAAAGAATCTCCCCGCTTTAAAAAAAATCACATTTTGTTGCTATGCAGCCTGAAATTAAGTTGTTGTTTATCCAGCTGTATTTACTCAGTGCACCTTATAACATCCAAGGAAACATGTCAGGAAAATATTTTAAAAATTCAAAAACAGAATCACTGAGTTGGAAAAAGGATCATCCCCCCCCCCACCTAAAAATGACTTGTAAACTCAATCAGGTGTAACTACTCATGTTCTCAATGGAATACAAAGCCACTGCACAGAGAACAACCTGTCAGGCTGATGCAAGTCCAAGCAGCCAAATGCAAACCAGAGAAAACCAACCACAGTCGTTATCTGATCTATGGTTATCGGAGACGCTATTTCAGTAAACAGTACAGTGAGCTCAGGTGTTAGCGTGACTTTTGTGCTGGGTAGTTTAACATCTGCATTGGGGTCACAGAATATGAAGTGTTCAGCAGTGTCTGCATACAGTGCATGAAATTCCGCTGTCATGAAATCTGAAGCTTAAAAGCAGACTTGGCTATTCCCTATAGTGGACATAATCATCTGGTCTGTTTCTGCACGTTTGACCATCTCAGGCCTTCATCCAATTCAAATTCACCCAACATATCTGCATGCGCCAACAGGCAAGTCGCTTTGGATAAAAGCATTTTCAATGAAAGCTGACATGAAATATTACTGGTCGTTTCTGGAACGTACCACTGCTGGCAGGAAGGCAAGTGGCTGAATAACAGAAGCAAAGATTGGATTTGGAAAAAGGGCAGAGAAAGGAAGGTGCAGAGTAGTGGAATGCTTAGTAAAGCCATTCATCAGCAGGGTGACGTGGGAAAAGGGCATTCTGGAGAGGTTTGAGGGGATGCTGGGATGCGACAACGTTAATGAGAATGGAGGGGGAAACGCAAGTATCACGTCTATCTCTGGGACAATAATTATAAGGAGAATGATGCACTAAGCAGAAGCTACTGACATGAACTCCTCAGTCTCTCAATGGAGAAATTAACTCCATTTATAAGTGAAGGAATTATCTCATTTAATTATCGTGGACTCAGTTGTACCTGTTCGCTACAAAAAGGATTTATTTTTTATGTGACAAGAGGCAACTGCCAGAATTTTAACATTCCAAATCATGCAGGGCCCACGGTATTGATTATCCACAGTGGGACATTTTTATAAAACACAGCAGATGACAGTTCCCTTCACACCACAAACCAAGGTAACTGGGGCAAGATGGAGCACACACCAGGAAATGCCAGAGAGAGAGAGAGAGAGAGAGAGAGAGAGAGAGAGAGAGAGAGAGAGAGAGAGAGAGAGAGAGAGAGGTTGTTTAGTCTCTGGGTTGAGGTTAAACTGAACACCCAAATTATCCTTCATTACATTACAACCCTGACCTCTGCAGATATATCTACTCAAAGAGATTCAGGAGTACCAAGTCCAAGGTACTTTATCTTATATAGTTGTCACTGATTTATATGAAATGCAAGTGTATGATGTGTAACCCACTGAAAAAGCAAGTACTCCACCTACACATCAGAGGCCATAACAAACCAGGCCAGGCATTCTTGCAACTGTACTTGCTCAGTGAAGGTGCTTGAACATCACACAGCAAGCCTAACTTAGTCTGTTAGGTCAGCTACGGAATCTGTTAAAAATGTACAGCCAGGAAAACCTTTGCAAATTGTCAAAAGACATATTGTCTCCATAAATTCTATTTTTAAAAAGTGCAATGCACGCAAATTACAGACACGTTTATGTTATTTTCATCCACAGAATGACCTTGTGAAAACACACTTAAAATGCTGCATGCCCACGTTTTGTAGGCTGACGCAACTTGTACAAACTGAAGGTGGTTGTTGCGGCTCAGCAAACCCACGGTTAGCAGTTTTCTTTTAATTGAAGAAAATGGCACACCTGCACAATGAACACGCACCATGTTGTTAAACACCCTTCGCTGACAACAAGGAACGTAACTTCTCATAATGAGTCTTTTAAAAACCGCCATCTGTCTTTTTGCTGAAGATATTGAGCCAAATCATGACATGCCCTTATAAAAATGGACAGTTTATACAGAGGTTCCCTGCCACAACACAAAGGAACTCTTCCTCCTAGCCTTTGTGGAAGGACAGAAGGACTCTAACATTCTCCCTTTTTAATTTTGTTTTCCCTTCGCTTTGTCATGATTCCTCTCATTTTGTCAGTTTTGTCAGGCCCAAAGCACGACTGCGGAACGCCACCGTCTCCGGGAAAGACAACAACCTTGTCGCATTAGGCTTTGTTGTGTGACATGTTTTTAATTCAGTCCTGCAGCGTACATCTAACACAGGGACTTGAACTCAGATGTGCAATGTGATATTTAAGGGTTAACATGCACACAGATGAACAGATTCATACGCAGCTACACCTCGGTCAGGTAGTCAGTCACCTCTGTACCCTCTGAGAGTCAGCAAAAACAAATCACGTGAAATTAATCCAGTTCAAACAAAAAGTAGTGATTAAAGCGAAAAAGTTTGTGCCGCCTTCTGGGAAATAACAAGCACTAGATGAAACATTTGCCGCATTAAAAAAAACCCCGGCACACAACCTGCGGTAATTAAAACCTTGGTAACTTTAACCATGAAATAAATTGCCCTGCTTCCAACTATCACTAATGGAAATGAAACCTGATATATGGCGGGGGGTGACCATCATCTCATCCAAGAGCTGTTACAGAACCAGGATCGCACTGTCATCCATGAAAACACTCCAATCACATTCTCACCTTTTGCACAAATCCAGAATAAACACACACAAACATATGTGCATAACACATACACATGTGCCAGATCCAAATCTGTGACCCTACAAGAACCATGCAGCGAAGCTGTCCACAGCGTCACCTTGCCGTTATAAAGAAAACGCAAAACACGTACTTGTACACGTTACAGCAACCCAGATACCACTTTATAAAAACACCTAACACTATTTTACAGGTTCTGTGTACGTGCACACAGCCCAGCGAGTGACTAGCACCGGGACTGACTGATCCTCACTTTATTTTTCTTCCCACGCTTATGCCCACTTCTCGCTTCCGCTGGATAACTACCAGCCAATTAAGCGGAAAACACAGACGGGGAGAGAAAGCGAAGCCGCTCCACGGTTAGGCACGGGGGAGGGTGGTGTCACGGCCCTTTGGACGGAGCCCCCTCAGAGCTTTGTCGGGCCCCGCACTGGGCAGAAAAGCGGCCGTGCTATTTTAAATTCTAGCGCAGTAGCTCCTCAGCGCTTCCTCCCATTGTGTGGCTGAGACGCGAGGAATTAGTACTTCCTCCGTCCCGCCGAAGCATGTTCGTGTTGATCGGGAAAGACGCGGTGTAAGTGGCGTGCTTCATTAAATCAGTGTTGTGCAACAAAACACGACGGTGTAAACGCAGTTTCAGCCTGTAGCTAAAGGAGATCCAGGTTGATGTGAACGTCCTGCATCCATGCGTTCTGCTCATGAAGCTGGCTCCTTTGTGAACATACAGTATTAATGTCCTGTTTCCTGTGTCCCTCCCGCCCCTTGCACGCGCACACACACCCACCAAGAATGTGCAATCTTTGAATTACACTCACAGACATATAGGGCGGCTAAGTGGGCTTACCAGACATACAAACAAGCCATTGTTTTTCTCCACTGCCCTGATACACATTCATGGCACTGTTAATTACAACATTTTTGCATAAACCTAATCTTAAGGATTAATGAAGAGAATTTATCGTACAGGACATCTGATTGCTACAACAAAATATTTACCCAGCCGACCTATTAAGAGGACTATTGCTCAACTTGCCAAAGTATTAACCTCTAATTTTAACTGTTTATGAAAAGTGATTCGGTAATTACAGGACCTTAGAGGTATCAGTATATTTGGAATTCCTCTAGAGATGCGTTATGCACCTCAAAGACAGGTGAGCGCACCTGTAGAAACACGCAGAATGTAGTTCTGGTGAATCACGCAGGTAGGATCGCCTAGTTTTCCCAGCAACGTCATGTGAAGAGGATTGTCCATTGCAAATCTGCTCACGCTAAGATTTAATATTCACATCTAATCAGCTTTATCATGTGAGCTGTAGCTGAATTGGTTGGGTCTGAATCAGAGATTAAATTTGTATTCAGGACATCAGTAATAAGCTTTCTGCTGTCTGCTGGAACGAACCTGCCAAAGGGAAATAAATAATAATTAAATAATATGTAATGTTCTAATAAATATAAATGAATGTGTGGAGTTCAATGTATGCATATAAACGAAGAAAATGTGTTCTCTAGTTAAAGGCCCAATTAGCACAGGAAAAAAAAAAAAAACTTTGTGATTTGTATAATTAGAGAAAAATCTCCTTCCACAGGCAAAGGTCAGAACAGAAGGCTGGTTCAGACTTTGTCTAGACAGCAGGTATATAAAATATATAAAATTAAAACAGAGAAACCTGGATGATAAACAGATGAAGTAGCCGTGGGAGTAATACAGACAAGTAATTCCAGCTTGGTGAGGAGGTGCCAGTTTTGGCTATCTTCAGTGACCAACACTCCCCACACCAGGGGGTTCCACCCCCAGCCATAAAGGGCAGACCCTGGGCTCAGTCTGTAGTAACCTTCCGAGCGAGGGGGCTTTGATCATGCCACTAGGAGCACATCAGTGTTTGTCCTTCCTTTGCAGACATCATCTCATTTTGAGTAAATGACAAACCTGTAGCTGAAAGTTGCTGGAAGGAATGAGGCGTGGTTTTCCTGGACAGACTGGGAACTGAGCTAAAGGAAGCACTGCCAGTGTCAGACAATAGAAGGAACACAATACTGCTGTTAAACATACACATTTGCACTATGTGGCAGACACTAGGTCTGTACAATACACACTTATATTACACAAGAAACACTCACACTACTCTGTACATACTAGGTTTACACAATACACACTCACACCACACACTACACACTCGTACTGTACAGTACACATTTCCACTACTCTGTATACATCCACAATACACAATCATACTTCACGATACACACTCATTACACAACACAGCACACTGTCTGTTCAGGCTATTTCAGTTTCCTTGAATGCACAGATGCATACCTTAACTTTTTAACTAGAGTGAATTCAATGTAGTTCTCCAACCTTACAATAATAACTGTCTTAGCCGCTGCCTGCAGAACCTGCGTCAAAAGCAGTCACAACCTGTTACTAGGTGCTCTGCAGTGCTTCCACTGTGGAACATGTCTGACACTGGGTGACTGTGTATTGCTGTGTATTGCTGAAATCAGCTATACTCAAGCTGTTTCCCTGCGATACCTGTTGTGCTGGCAGTGTGTTTTCCCGCCCACTCCCCTATGGTGGGAAACCTGGCCCCAACCTTCTGCCAGACCTCCGCGGAGCGAACGTGAAGCCGCGTGAATCGCAAAGGTGGCCCACACGCACGTGTGTCTTCCCTAGGACACCAATAAAAAGACCAGCACATCACAACCCGCGTATTCCAACCAGCAGCCTGTCACATGACACATGGTTTAATGCCCTATCAAGGCAGCCAATCAAATTACAGGTCATCTGGGATGAGTAAAGGAAGCCTATTGATTTGCATTTGAGTGTAGCATTCAGTTACACTTTTTATATAAAGGTATGGCTAGACAGAAGAGAGGTTGTAAAAAAACACATTTCCCACCAAGAAGTTTAAACAGCTGCAATTGGAGTATAAATGTGCTAAAGGTCCAGTGATACCTGCATACTATAGACCCATAAATTCACACCTTCAAGTGATAAAGTGCTGAAAAACATGCAGCTTTGCTAAGACACTGAGTGATGTGAGACTTATCAATATAAACAGCAATACTGAAATGGAATAATTTTAAACAGACTGACTGGTGCTGTTAAAACCATATATTGCGGTGTGTAAGATGTGAATGCATTTCACAAAAACAATAAAAGCCAGCAGCTAAAACAGTGAACATACTGGAATTTAACTCATTAGTTCTAGAAGCAGCTGTGTAAGGAATTTGTTACATTTATGGTACAAATTCCTGTTTGGGTTGGGAGGAAACAAATGGGGAATTGAAGTGTTAACATGACATGTCATTACCAATTAGAAAGACTCTTGTCAGAATGATGCCTGGAACGCGGGTCTTGCTCGCTGCATTTATCTAACAGTACAGCAAATTCAATATGCAGTTTAAAAGCTTGTGATGCTGTGTTTAAGCTCCATAAACGCTATAAAGTCCCACATGAAATGCTGACTCTAAAAAACGAGAGAAAGCTGGAATGTAATGTAGTGCACATTAAAAATGCTGATTTATTACTGCAGTACTACTGAGTTCTGTATTACAACCATCACGGTTCAGCTCATAAATGCACTAGGTACTCCAATCAGGTGTCACTGAGTTGAGCCCTCCCCCACTTCAGCCAATTGCTGTGTGTCACTGCCCCTCACTGTAGCCAGTGGGTGACCAACAGGGCATGTAAAGGGCGGGACTCTGCTCACCTGAGCCGCTCCTCCTCCTTCTTACGCAGCTTCATGTCTCTCTGCACCACCGCGAGCACATGCTCCGCCTCCTGCTCAGTGAGGCCAGTCAGGTCCAGCTTCTTGCCCATGCTGCCGCGTGCAGTGGACCGCCGGGGTCCTCAAATCGCAGGCCGTGGCCGGGTCGGCTCCACCAATCACTGCACGAGGGGGGTGGAGTCAAATCCTTAGTCTTACTGGGATGGCAGATGACCGACGTGTCTGGTTACAGTGTCTGCTGGTGTGAAAACAGCAAAAACAGCAGAGCTTATTCTACAGGACACTTTATGGGTAAAAACACAAAACCCAGCTTGCTGACTATACATATTCATTTAGCAGACGCTCTTATGCAAAGCAATTTGATTGACAAAAATATTTCACATACATGTTACAACGATATTGGCTCTCCACATATAACCCATTCCCCTGGGGGGGGGGGGGGAATGGGCAGCCACATGCAGTGCCCCGGGAGCTAGCATTTGAGTGTCTTGCTCAAGGACACACCTGGTGGCAGGGCTGGGATTCAAATCGGGCAACGTCTGCATCCTAGCCTGAAGTTCTATCCATTGACCCACCAGGCCGCAATACAAGACCATTATACAAGACGTCCATGCCTGAATATTACAGGACCTTCTCAGAAGTGCCACCGTCTGACCTGAAGGTACTGCACACACTTCCAGGAGTTCAAACCGCCATTATGAACAGCAGCCATGACTCACTCTCCATTCTGGCATACAATAACATTTTGGTTATCACTTCTGTTTTCCCTCGTTCATGAGCAGAAGCACTAATTTCCTGCCACTGGCCAGCAAATCTGATCAAACCAGTCAGAGTGAAAAAATGATGATGAAGATGCCATCAGTGTAAGGAGCCAGCAGGCCCAACAGACACAAACAGAGAATTGACTCATCTACAAAACACACGCCGTATCAGAAGAGCCCATACACGTCCTGCACGTCGAACGCTTGAGTGTGAGCAGACCTGTGCTGAAAGCTAATCTGCAAAGCCTCAGCTCTGCAGAGCAAAATAAAGTGCAGGGACTCACTCAACATCAAGGACAAAACGTGAAGGAAAAGACTTTTTTTTTTTTTTTTTTTTTTAAATAATGCCTAAAAAGAAAATGGCAAAAACAAAGCACAGTTGGGTCTGCAAGACCAGCTGTTCAGGAAATTCATGTTCCCTCATGCATAAAGATGAGGGCGGCTTTTGTTGGTGCGGGAAGAGCGGCAACTTGGCCCCAACTCTGCAGTGTCACAGATGAAAGGTAAACTCAACAGGTGTTCCTCATGTCACACTCCTCCTATCGAGATGTAAGAAATCATTGTCAGTGATCCACACAGCTGCAGTCCCACCCATTCATTAACATAATAATATTATGTAGTTTACCCAAAACCCCAATTCAAGCCCCACTCGATCAGTAGCGTTCTCACAGGAGTTACTGATGCCCCTGACTTTCTGTTCTTCTAATAATGAGAAAAAATTTTCTGCTGGACGGCAGAGACACCACCACCAATGGGACTGAAGGACTACCAACCGATGCGTCGCTCCATCTGTTGTTGGACACACTCAAGCACACACACCAATTAACCTAACCCGCATGTCTTTGGATTGCGGGAGGAAACTGGAGAATCCGAGGAAAACCCACAAAGCACAGGGAGAACATGCAAACGCCGCACACACAGGCCTGAGGCAGGAACCAAACCTCAGAGCCCGGAGGTTTGAGGCAATACTGCTAACCACCACACCACCGCCAAGTAAACCGCACCAACGGATCATAATTCTCTTGCAAGAGAGATAACTTAAATATGTTCCCACTGAGGTTAGAGAAACCTTTACACAAGTATAAAGAAGCACTAGGCTGTCTGGGATTAGCCTTCAAGTGTGTACGACTGCAAGTGCTGGGATTAATGCTCAGACAGCAAATGCTGATATTTTAAACGAGCACTTGAAATGAACTGCAACATTAAAAAATGACCGACTTCTACTTAAAATCAAATCTTTTAAAAATCTTTTAAAAAGCCTGGTGACTTGGCCATGCCTGGAGGTGTCTGTGAAGACCGTCACGGTCTTAACTGACAGACTGAGCTCAAAACAGCAGCAGAAAGTATATTCACTTCAACGAGAGCATGGAGCTGACATGAGTGGACCATATCAGACATTCTCTGTGACAAAACAACGGGCATCTCTAAAGATATCAACAACTCAGCCAAAGGCTGAATTCCATTCCACCCAAAACATCCTGTGCCTTCAGCTGTCATCTGAAGATTTAGAGCAAAATTTATATAGCCTACCTTAAACATTTAGTCTTTATTCTAACTCTAACAATTATTAAGATGATAATTTATTAATTAAACAAAAACATACATTAACATAAATGTCGCTTAATGACTTAGTGTTTCATATCTGTAAAAAATGCTGTGTGTATCAGTATAGTCTAAACCACGGTTAACACACACACACACACACACACACACAAATAATATATTTTAGTTCCACTTGCAAAAACACAGCCCACAGCATTGCCGCTGCCGAGCAATTGAACACAAAAAAATCTGATTGTAATTATTTTTTCTCAAGGCTATAAAAATGCATTTAATTCCATCTTTGCTGTTCAGTGCTGAACACCAATTAAACCCTTTCTGGCTGCGACTGCTCTGAAAACTGTATATGCATACTGAGGCCTTATAAGCAACCATAACTCCCAGCTCTGTGTGTGTTTTACTGGTTATTTATCCCTGCACAGTTTATTTTTGAAGCACAGCATGCATTCAGTCAGCCAAAAGCATTAAATCATGACACGGAGGGAAACCTTCCAATGGAATAAACAACTGAAGCACCCAAATTAATCATTATTCCAATGCTTTACACTCCATTTTACTCAGTTTCCACTAACATGTTTAATGTCTCTTTCAGGCCTGAAACCACACATCTCAAGTGTTCCAGATCTTTCATCTTGTACTAGTGACATTATGCTCACCTTTACCCCCTTTATAAATAAACAAGCCATGTTAAAATGACAGTGAATTTTTGAGGCCACACAAGGCCTACCACACATGATCATATGGATGTATTTGTATACAACCTCCACCGCAGTCTTTAATACACTAGCTAGTCCGGACAAGACAGAGTTGTTTCATTATATTATCTTTGAATGGTTCCAGGACAACATAAATACTGTTTATGTGAAACTGAAGTAAACATGCATGGTTTATCCAGAATTAGCCAAAGAGTAAAGGGTGAAGCGACTGTTTTAAATGCCTCCATGTTATCAAACTGTAAAATACACATTCATCTGTGTCTTAAGTCTGTAATAGTTGATGCTGATCAAAGGCATGGATGCCAGTCCTTCACGAGTCATACACATAGCAGACCAGTGACAGGTGACAGCTCATATGAACTGCTTGGCAATGGACCGTACTCCGCAAACTAAGTTTACTAACTATACGTATAGTACAAACTAACTAAACCCGCAACAACAAAGCTGCGGTGGTAAACTTTGTTTCACTTTATGTTTAAATAAAAAGCGGAGTCATTAATATCGCATTAATGTCGGTCATTAATTTATTGAAACTGACATGCACGACGCACGGCACCTACCTGAAACACACAGAAGCATCCTGGCTTGTTTTGGGGATCATTTTCTCCGGTGCTATGCGATGTAACGTAACTGTCCAATGCATAATAATTTACATGCTCTACACGGCATGTTTTGTGTTACACAAATTTAGGATAATTAAGACAATAATTACACCTATTTATTTAGGAGATTATTGTTAAAGCGAACCCGTCACAGGACAGTCTACTAGATCAGAGGTTATATCGATAGAGGATGGTGAATTTTTATGTTATCAAAATTTCATTGGATTTGCTTTCTTTTCGATTAATACGTTCTCAAGTTTTACATAAAGTTGTATTGTTACGTTAACTATCCTACCGTAATCGAGCCCTGTTTCCGATACGGCATTGCGCGAACCAGATCAGCGTATATTGCACAGGGAATAATCTGCGGCCATACCCCCAAAAATGTCTTCTTCAGGTGCCCCCACTGCGCCAATTCAGGATGAAGACGCGATGTCCTTACAGCACTGTGTCAGCACTCAGTTTCACCTTCCTTCAACTGACCGATCCCCTTCTGATCCGACCGGCCAAGTGTGGAAAAGCGACTCAGATAAGGCATTTTAAAGTGCCCAAAGGCACAGGGTCTGTTGTTGAGAGCTGAATTGTTTTTTTTTTTTTCACGTTTTCCTTTCTGATTACCGACTGAATTGTACCATGGTTATTTTGCAATCGATAAGTTGATAGTTGTATTTTTATAACTTTGCAATACTGGCGGTTATGGAATGACGTGTCTCCCAAAATTTATCAAGAATCTAGTTTACATTAAATAAGTGCAGAGTTTTGCACCCTGGAGGGAAAATTGGAGGAGAAATTACACACCTGTCTTAAATCCCAGTAAGATGTGTAAAATATGTCCAACGCACAAGAATGATCTCTGCAAGTTAGTACCACGATTGCAATATTTCAGGTTTCTTACATCCAACCAGCTTGTAGTAAATGTGAAGTGTTTAAAAGTTTTGCCTAGTAACAAAATAGTTCAACTTTAAGGATTGTGATTTACCTCTTTTTCTCGAAAGGCACAACAGCAGTGTCCTACCAGGATGTGAACAGAAAGGCAAGTTGACGGGTACAATTCCTTAACCACCTTCTGTCTTCTGTTCCAAGAAAGCCGTTGGTGTAATCAAACACTTTCTGTCCCAAATGTTTTTGCCACACAGTTGCACAGAACGCTTCATCCCCTATCACATGCATAGATCTGGCCCTAGTCAAAGTGCTCCCAGCATAAAATAAATTCTTTGTTCTTAATTCTAGAGGTCAGACGTCTTAGTTGTGTTTTATGGTACCATTATTCCTCCCACTTCCCATTCTAGCATGTTTACTTTATGCTTGGAACACATCCTTTGTTGGTGAAGCTTATTCGAATGCCCTAGATTTTGGTATTTATTGTGTTGCAACACTACCAGTTGATGCCATCAAATTTTTGATGTTATTTTCCGTGAATGAGTCAAAGTTTAGGGACTGGAGCACTGTAACCATATTACTTCAGGTGTACGGGTTCGGGTGTGTTGGCTCAGGTGTACGGGTTTGGGTGTGCTGGCTTCAGGTGTGCTGGCTCAGGTGTACGGCTTCAGGCGTATGGCTTCACGTGTACTGGCTCAGGTGTGCTGGCTCAGGTGTACGGCTTCAGGTGTGCTGGCTCAGGTGTACAGGTTTGGGTGTGCTGGCTCAGGTGTATGGCTTCAGGTGTGCTGGCTCAGGTGTACGGCTTCAGGTGTCCTGGCTCAGGTGTACGGCTTCAGGTGTTCTGGCTCAGGTGTACGGCTTCAGGTGTCCTGGCTCAGGTGTATGGCTTCAGGTGTGCTGCTTCAGGTGTACTGCTTCAGGTGTGCTGGGTCAGGTGTATGGATTTGGGTGTGCTGGCTCGGGTATGCTGTTTCAGCCATGCTGGCTCAGGTGTGCTAGTTCAGGTGTGCTGGCGCTTGGTTTTGCTGAAGGCGCAAATCAGTTTCAAACAGCAGAAACAAAAGCTGCCATGAACAATGGCCTGTTCTAACTTATAAAAAACACAGGTCTTTGAAAAGTGTAAATGTCAGATAATTTGCCCTTTTCACATTTTTTTGCCCACCATTAGTCAGCATTTAGAAAGCATGTTAAAAATGATAGACTTTAGTGAATGTTTTTTTTCTTGAGTGTGGGATGGCACTAAAAACCCTTTTATCTTACTTTTTCCATATCATTATAATTTTTTCTCTTATGTTCTAAATGGCTGGATAAGACGTATCCCAGAAAAGTCAGCTGTGAAAGCTGTCAGCTCCAGTTTACTGAGAGCTCAGGGACAAGGAAACCGGTGAAATCTGTATGAGGGCATAAACTGATGGCCGCAAAACCATTCACGAGAGTCTCGTAACATGTGATCAGCAGTGCTTTTCTTCTGGCTGCTCCACTCAGAATCCACCATATGAACCACCCTCGCTGTGACTCAGTACTTAACAGGAAATCACACATCAGTTCCTTTGCAGGACAGCTGCTGCTGTGAAGTGAAACAAGCTTCTTGAAATCCAAACAACTTCGGGAAGTCCATGAAGTACTGTTGTAATATAGCAGATTGAAAATGAAAATGCTTTTTTGTATTTAAAAAAACCCCCAAACACATCAAACATGGTAAAAGATGAAACCACATGCAGAAAGGATATAAGCTAGTATGGTACCACAATGTACCAAACCATGGCATTGCTGGCAAGATCGCAAAATATATTCATAAAATAATGTCACGGTTCCTTAGCTGGGATCCACACTCCCACCAAAGATTACAGGGTGTGTGTGAGGCTGTCAAAATTAAATTTGGACATGTTAAATAAAATCATAAATACACACTTACTGGATAATCAAAGTCTGCTTTTTTTTTTTCAAAATAACTTTTATGGTCTTCACTCAAAAATAGCAGGATTTTAGCATGTGTGTGTTTGTATGGACTGGGGGGGGGCTCAGCCTTTGTTAGATACAAGTGGGGGTGGGGCTTCCAAGGATAAAAGTTTGGGAACCAGTGAAATAACGGATAGGGTATTTTACCAGATGGCCAGTGACTCGATGGGTAGAAAATCAGGCTGGAAGTGGAAGTCTCCTAGTTTGAATCCCACCCCAGCCATGAGGTGTTTTTAAAGCATGCAGATTTGTAGCACAAACCACACCCATCTGGATCAGGACAACGTGAAGGAATCAGGTCAGACTTGATAGATCCTGAAGGAAATGCTGGAAAAATTTCTGATTACTGCAATTGCCTGAGAGATTTGGGTCAAGTTTAATACATTCTCCATCAATCTGATTATTTCTGGACAGACTAAAGTGGATTTCTGTCCAGTCTCACGCAGTGCTGTACTGCAGGATAACTGCACTGCGCAGTTATGCAGGACTCTGCATCATCTGAAAATGTTCATTGCCTTTAGAAATATGGCAGAAATAAAAACAGCTCTAGCAGGAGAAAGGCTTTCTTTGGTCAGTCAACCTCCTTAAATAAAGGGTTATGCCCAAATGCTTACAGAACACTCCTAGTCATGGAGGAAGAGCCGTCCTAATATGCCTTATATAAAACCAAATCTTTAGTATCACAGAATGTGCTTTTGCTCAGTGCAGATGGCAATACTAAAGGTCAATCCACAAACACCTGGCTTCATGCTTTAATGGCTGGGGGAGTTGGTTGTTTAGGAATTAAATCTGCACCAGTAGGGCTCTGATGTTACATATTACGCTTTAATAACAATTTATCGTACTCGGAGCAGAACTAAATTAGCAGTAATCTGCATTACGGAATCACAGAGGGCTATGTGGTGAAACTCTGTGGCTTACTGCTCAGGTTCTGGGAAATCAGGATGCTTTAGAGAAGTGCTCTGTCGTAAGCGTTCGAAAACAAATCGAGATTTTTTTGTGTGTGTACATAATGCTCAGACGGTCTCAGTTTAGCGTTTCGGTTTTGTTTGTCGATTGTCAGCATTTGTCAAAGTTACAAACACAACTCAAGGTACCCAAATACAGAGAAGTTTTTCAAGTGGGGGCAGCCTTTGGGGTATGTCCCTCTAAGAAGGTTCAAGGGGGAGAAGCAAATGGGCCAGAGCCAAGTTTGGGAAGTACAGAAGGCCACCTAGCAATTTGTTTTAAAGCTTTTGGTCAAGTGGAACACTCAGTAAACTAGTTCTGAATTAGTTGTTTAATGAAACTGGCCTAGAGTTAGCATTCTGAAACAGATGTGAGCAGTATTTTAAGGAACATATTGGCAGTGCCCTACTTACAAAAAAAAACAAAGAAAAAAAAAAGAAAGAAAACAAGCTACACATTTTTTTGTCATTTAACCACAGTAATCATGTCAGAATATTTCTTAATCAAAAACTAAAAATAATTCATCTTTACAATATAGAGTACTAATGTACTCTTATGCATCATTCAATATAAACAAAGGATTATTAAAGAACTTTACATCTGACATAACCTAACAAGTAATATGCTGGCTTTCAAAGCAGTTCTGTGTCAGATTAATTTGTAAGTGATATAAATAAATTTCAAACCACGTCCAAAACGAAATTACCCTTTAGTTAGCAAGTCATGAGATAGAAAGTTTAACTGAGTGTAACAAATGCAACAAAACATAGCCTTGAATCTGCATATGTAACATTTACAAAATGGTGTCAGCTCTGCGCCGCCTTCTTCTGTCAGCACGAAATAGTGTGATGCAAAGTATGATTGTTGTTCCCATGGTAACCGAGCATAACGGCCCTGCAGAACCCTGTGCTGCCGATTTGGTATGGTCTGCCCCAAGTCTGTCGGGAGGGTACCAAACCCAGACACATACAGGGCCTGCAGGGACTTCCTAAAGCAGATTGAATTCAAACATTCAAAGGTGGAGTGGAAAGGGTGCATCTTGGTTGCGTTTTCACAAGTAACTGGGCTGTATTCACAGTATTGAGTTTGGGAGGTTGATTTTCCTAATTTTACAGTGATAGGAGAAACACCATGAAACCGGGAAAGCACGGAATGCAGATTCTGGACACGGAAAGAACACAGTGGCTGCGCTGTACATGCTGAGGTCACAGGTGTCCTGGGACCTTTGACTCATCACCGAAGCAGGCCCATCTGTGGTTACAGTGCACTTCTCAGAGGACAGGACAGGTATTTACATGGACAGAGGAGCTGGACACAGGCAGCAACAGGCGCGGGATTTCTGTATGACTGCTCCTGCCTACACCAGGTGGAATCATCTACCTTCAGAGATACGTAGTGGAAACAGTCAAAGAGCAGCTTTACATTTTCACAACTGCTAAAAATAATGCTGCGTGCAGGGCTGGGTTAAAATCCCAGTAGGCCCCTGGCTGTTTCAGCTCAGAGGTACCCATCCCTAATAACACGCATTTAATGACTATTGTCAGAATTATTATTATTTATTAATTATTTAGTTGTATATGGGATGCTTAGCATGCAGGAGCCATGGGCACACTCCCAAGTCACCCTGACGGTAGATCTGGCTGCAAGGTGTGTGGAGCCTTCATTTCATCAATCCATACATGCCTGTTGTGAACCTTTTGTCGTCATCACATCATATCCTTTGGTAGTTGATGTTTTCCCCTCCTGTATTCCAAATGAAATAAATCTTATCTGCATGTTTTTTTTTTTGCAGTTTTCTACCTGCATGTTTATCCCATGAGGGTTTGCATGTTTTGGTGCAAGCCTGCAGGGCTAAAACTGCTTGTGTGAGCGGGGAGAGGAGTTTGTTGGCCTTTCCCATATTTGGCAGCTTCTGCCTGGTAGGGAGTGTTTGAGGCTGCACGGTGTCACATCTGGAAGTGTTTACATGGGTTTATAAAGCGACTCTCGCCAAGCCCACCTTCCAGACTGTCAGCATGGAGATTTCTCTGCTCATCCTGCTGCTCGTCCTCCAAGGTTGCCAGCGTTATGCTGCCGCCTCCACCCCTGTGGTGGAAGACGAGGAGTCAGACATCACCGCCCTCTACCAGGAAGTTGCTGGAGATCAGGTAAGGATCCTCTCTACACCTGAAACTCTAACCTGCAGACTTCAGCTCGTTCTACCTTCAGAGACCCTTTCGCGTGCAGAGGTCGTGCACTGACTGATGGCATGCACCATGTTTCACGTTGCCTGCTGTTGTTTTGTCGTTGTGTTTTAGCTTGCACTTTGTTATCGAGTAAAAAGCCCTGGCCGATCACTTTCAGCTGACCAGACACTGGCAGAAGTAACATTTGTGGAAAATTAGACATCAGAGGAAGCAGTGATGCTATAAACAATGACATGAAGCATCCCTCTGGACACCGGGCTTTTAGTGAAACGTGTGAATTATGATTCACACGTTTGATGATGAAATATAGCGTATTTTGCCAATAGCTTGATTTTATACACGTTGTATATCTGCATGACCGTGGTTTTGCATAAAACACGCTTTATGAGTGCTTTTCTCAAGCTAATTTTTTTTTTATCACGCAGTCAGACAAAAACGTGTGCAGATAAAGGTGAAACAGCAGCACATTGCTTTTGTAGTTAGTGTCTGTGGCCCTGCAGTGTCGTGTCTGTGGCCCTGCAGTGTCGTGTCTGTGGCCCTGCAGTGTCGTGTCTGTGGACCTGCAGTAAAGGCTGTACTGGTTGTTCTACAGGGTTTACCTGGTGCCTCCAGTATACCCTGTCACATGACATGCCTCAATCATGTGAATTACTTCATAATTAAACCATTTAGTCTCACTGTAGATGAGCCCCAGTTTCTCTACACAGCTGTTTTACATTGCCGAGGTTACGGCTTCTGCGTTCCTTTTGTATGGCTGTTTATGCCAAAGTCCTCGTGACTCATTGTGGAATGCACCCCTGTACAGATGTGAGTAATCTGTTCCAGAGTCAGATCCCAGGCCAGAACAACACGTGTCATTATGCATCTCCTGACTTGTGTTTGACATGGTCAAAGAACCGAACAGATTAAAATAAGATATGAATTAATGTAATATGGTGCTTGTTAATTCTTTTTATGTATATGTTAGAAAGTTGTGTAATGAAGACCCAAACCATAATAAGGTCTGAAAATGGGCAGAGAAGTTGTGTTATGTTTTTCTTTTATACCTGAATATGAAAAGTGGTGTAGATTTTATTTCAGCTTTCGAGGATACATGCTACTTAGGGTATCCCATTCATTACATCATTAACGTAACCAGGACGCATGGTAATTGGGGGCGATAAGTCAGTTCCCATCAAATGTTCGGGGGCAACTCTACCCTCCATCCTTGCCAAGTCTGCACTTATTACTGTGAATATGTTAAGACCATTACGATGTAGAGCAGGTTTGTCACTGGCCTTTCTTTCATTTCTATCATGTAGCCACCCATGATGAGTGTATTTCCAGTGGAGTCACTGAAGCCTGAAGAATCCCTTCTGGCTGATGACAGCTTCCAGGTATGAATCTTGGGCTATTTGTCAGTGCAGTGCCATGGTACAGCAGAGCACCACAGGTAACTCTGAAAGGTGGAGGGGCATCTAATATCTATACACCTTAGTTACAATGCAGTATGTACAGTACATACATTCTGCAGTGTACACCTTAGATACATTACAGAATGTACAGTACATACACCCTATACTGTACAATTTAGATACATTACAAAATGTTCAGATCATACACTCTGTAGTGTACACTTTAGATGTTCAGTACATACACTCTGTAGGGTACACTTTAGATACATTGCAGAATGTTCAGATCATACACTCTGTAGTGTACACTTTAGATACATTGCAGAATGTTCAGATCATACACTCTGTAGTGTACACTTTACATGTTCAGTACATACACTCTGTAGTGTACACTTTACATACATTACAAAATGTTCAGATCATACACTCTGTAGTGTACACTTTAGATGTAAAGTACACCCTGTAGTGTACACTTTAGATACATTGCAGAATGTTCAGATCATACACTCTGTAGTGTACACTTTAGATGTTCAGTAGATACACTCTGTAGTGTACACTTTAGATGTTCAGTACGTACCCTGTGTAGTGTACACTTTAGATACATTACAGAATGTTCAGTTCATACTCTGCAGTGTACGCTTCAGATGCATTACAGAATTTAGATGTCACATCTCAAACCGTCACACATACTCAGCAATTATATCTTAAACTGTTCTGTAAAATTCTGTAAAATGTAGGCAGCCCATGTAATGATGTGCTTCCTGAAGCTATTGTATTTTCCTTCAGGCCATAAGGACAAAGCGAGATACAACAACAACAACAAAGAACAACAACGGAAAAAGGAAAAAACCAGGAAAAACAAAACAAACAAATAGATCCGGGGTGCATTCTCCATTGGGGGTAATAAAGAACATTTTAAAATATAAATTCATAAGCTGACCCTGAAGTGAACATTTATGTGTGTGCATGCTATATGTGTCTGTCTGCCAGCATGCGACAAATTTGTGTCTTCTTGTGTATGTGCTATATGCATGTATGCATGAGTGAGCACTTTTTAAAAAATAACTTTGACTCTATAACTTGAAAGTGTCAACGTGTGATTGTGGCAAACAGCTTGAAAATGATCTTTGCTGGTCTCAGTGAGACCAGTGAGCCAGTCAGGTAAAACTCCCTTGAGGCAGGACAAGGAAGCCAAACCCATCACACCTGATGAGATTTTATGTAATTGGCCGATATGGTAGGGTAATGTATTTAACTCTCCAGCTTTCCAGCATTACTGCAAAAATGGGACTGTCCAGCAGGGGGAGCACTCAGCAATTTGTCCGTCACACTAACTAACCGTCAGGCTGCATTGTTTTATGAGAAAAACCGCATAAGTGTTGTGTGACTGTTCAAACTCCAGGCTCTGCTGTTTGCTGTGATTTATTAATGATAACAGCAAAGAACCTGAAAGGACTGCTGTGTGTGTGTGAAAATGCTGGGCAATGTTTGAAGCCATACCACACCTAATCTCACACACTGAGTACAACAGAAAACGAGGCGACACAAAGGGGAACTCTTTTTAAAATGTTTTTTTTTTTTTTTTTTGCTTTACCCAGTCAACAAGGGTGAAGAGACAAGATGAGAGACAGCAGCAGCAGCAGAAGAAACCGAGAAAATGGAAACCAGGATCAAAAAGTCTTTTAGGGAGGAAAAGACCTACAGAGCGTTCTCCTACTGTAGAGGAGTACTAAGGCACAAAGTCAGAAGTCAAGAAGATTTATATAAAGCCAAAACTGGCATTCATTTAACAGTCTCAGCGTTTAGATGAGTCCTTCAGGATTACGCCATCAAAGGCTCGCTAATGTAGCATTAACACACTAATGGTTTAGTTCTGGGGGTGTGTTACAACCACAAGACCATGACTATTAGAAATATAAGAACATGATACCACATATATCAATATGAAATCCTGATGAAATGTTGCAAGATTCTGTTTAAAAATTCTACAAATAGAATTTAATTTCAGTTACAACTGCCATACACCAAATCAATGGAAAAACCAATTGTTCTGATAAAAATGAAGATGTAGACATTGTTATAGTGTTAACAATATTGTGTGAGCATCAAAGTGAAACCTGCTGTCTTACACACACACGCGCGCGCGTGCGTACAAGTCCTTGTGTTTACACATCAAATGTTCATTTTTTTACTGTATTTATAAAACTTGCATGCTAAAAGCCACAACTGATTGTTCTGCGACATATGCACATAACACACATACGTAATTACATTTTCCTAAATACTCACAGCTTCTTTCAATGTAAGTATATAATCTGAAAAAAATTCTCTATATGTGGTATATATAATTTTATATACATCTTAAAGACTTTTTTTGGAAAATGTCAGACAAAATTTTGTGTGTTAAACTGGTATCTACTGTTTCCTTTGTAATGCTATAACAGTATATTTTGAATAACAGTGTGTGTTGTGTAAAATAAAAGATGATCATTCCTCCATTTTAGATTAATTTGTCAGTTGAGCATCCTGGATTCCTTCACCAGCACTTTAAGATATCTGAAAGAGGACTCTTTCAAGGAGATTTTACATATGCACGTTTACTGCTTAAAAACGAACTCTTTCTGCGTAAATTATAAAAGGCATTATAGGCAAGGTATTTTTCCTGCGTTTTTATTAATTTTGGGCATAAAAAGGAAAAAAGAAGACTTTACTTTTTTGTACATGCATTTTTCAAGAAGTTCTTCACATGTCCACTCAGGTGACTGCATGCATTAAAGATTTTAACACACCTTTTAAATAGCTATCCACTGTAGTGACCACTATGCATGAAAGGGTTGGGAAACTGGAAAATTAAACTGTTTAAACTGTTAATTAAATTAAACTGTTACAGGTGACATCTGAGGTTGATTTTATTTCTATTACCATTGTTTGCCAGTCGGCGTCCCTCAGTTCGCATCTGTACCCTCGATTTTCCTCGGCAACAGAACAACATTGTGCCTGAATCATGTGTAACCGAAGTAATAATGGTTTCCCAGGATTTCACATTCAGTATTAAAAAGGATGTGTCTTGGCAGTCCAGTCTCTCTGGGACAGGCTGTCTAATTTTGACCAAGGCTGCATACAGTAGAAACGGGGTGTGGTTAGAGATGTGGCGGGTACCTACAGGATAAAAAGAGGACTCTTCCCGCCGTCTGCCTCTTTCCTGCTTTACACATCAAGGTATGTCACCCCTGGTTAATCTCCTATTAATCGTATGTGCTAATCTGAGACTGGTTCATTCTTATTTGTATTGTATATATTAATATGAGACTTTGGTATATTCTTATTTGTATTGTGTATGTATATATTAATCTGAGAATTGGTTCATCGTTATTTGTATTGTATATATTAATATGAGACTTTGGCTCATTCTTAATTGTATTGTATGTGTTAATCTGAGTTGTTCTTATTGATTTTATGTGTTAATACGAGACTGGTTTGTCTCGGAGTCCACTGTATATTATGTTGCCTCTCTTTCCCGCTTTACACATCAAGGTTATGATTATGTAAAATAAAAGCTCAGTACAGACCCAGTTTGGCGACGACTGGCTTCTTTCACAAGGGAACACAACGCAGAGACGGAGACCGTCAGTTACACATGCTACATGTTCTCTGCTAAAAAGAGACTTTTAACATTGAGCCTACATATTACAGTCAGTCATCTTCTAAACTGCTTCCCCTGTTAAGGATCACAGGGAAGCCTGGAGCCCACCCCAGAGCACATAGGGCACAGGACACCCAGGGTGGGGTGCCAACCCACCGCAGGGCACACACACTGTGTCTGTGGATTGTGGGAGGAAACTGGACAACCTGGATAAAACCCACCAGTAGGCCTATGGGCACAGAATTGTACTGGACGCATCAGTGCTGAAAGTGTGTGTAAACTACACTTACTTGCACGTGTTGACATGTTAGGTGTTTGACTCTTGCAGAGTTCCGCTCAAAGGGTACTGTGTACATGTGTTTCATGCCAAGTCTGTTGCGTTGGAGGACACGGTCAATACTTGACAGAGACACACTGTTGACTCCATCAGAGATGACATTGTCTTCAGATTGGGTTGGACTCTTTGTCTTGCTTCTCTCATTGTCATCCCATGAACAAGGACATGGCGTACAACAGCTGCCTGAATTTTATCAGTAATGACTGTTTTTGGTCTTCATCAGCATCTTCCTCTCATCCACCACCTCTCACACAAACTCTTCCTCCTCTACCTCTCTGTGTTTCTGTCCATTGTAGATGGATGCACACGTGCCACCCATGCACTGGAACTGAATTTTATCCGGCCTTATTGGTCATTAGAAACACATGTGTTCAGTTATGAGCTGTTGTGTGTAACAGATGACAGGTGTGTTAGAGGTGTGTTCACATTTTACTGCCAGTGTTTACAATTTTGCAATTGTAAAAATGTGAAATGTGTTTAGTGACTGAGAATGTGTTTAAGGTTCAGCAAAACAGAGCAGATAAATTTTGAAAATTGTGTCTAAGTACCCGTTTAAGGTTTGGCCAAAAGGGTGTTTGATTCGAAAAATTAGTTTAGGCCACTGAGAATTTGGTTCAGATAATGGGGCTACGTAACCTAATAATACGATTTTAAAACTGGCGGCACCCAAACATACTATAAAATAAAACATACTTCAATATTACGCTTATTTGGCAGCATGAGAAGTGTAAAATACCTATAGATAGTTGGCAGCGAGTTACAGACGTGACCACTTACAAGTAACTCCATGGTTTCGTGTTCATACTGCATGTATTACGTCGTAACATAAACTTTTCCCTCGTAACATGAACACGCTTTGCGTAAAATGCTTACCCTCGTGTTTCCTCTTACAAAGTTTCGCAATTAGAAACTGCAACTTCGTTTCGATTTTCAAACTGAAAAAATTACATACGCTGTGAAACAGCATACTTTAAAAGTATATTCCCAAAGAAAAGATAAATCTTAAGCCATTATCTTTTTGAATTTGTTTTGATAATAAGCAAATCAAATCAAGTTGACAATAAATATCAGTCTTTGAACTTTGTTCTCCTTTACGTTTTAAAACAAAAGTGTAGAGATTGCCGCGGGTGGCGGCTGCATGGGCGGTGACGCCACACCGGGATCGAAGACAAGAGACAGATTGGCTCCTTTAGCGGGCTAATCCCTTTGGTTCGGGCGACCCGAGTTCGAGCGCCGCTCAGTCCGTCACTACATAAATACGTCGTTCAAATGCTACGTGGGCAGAGTTGTATTAAGTACCTGAAAGCCACACTTAAGAACAAGTTCAGATATTTTACTATCAGCTTTCTTAAGCAATAGTCTAAGTCACCCATTGTAATTATACTTTAGTGAAAGTATTAAGGTATCTCTATTAACTGTACTTATTTATGAAAATTAGTTTCTGAATAAATGTAGTTCAGTGTTGAAATTGAAAGTAGAAGTATCCATCCATCCATTATCCATCCATCCATCCATTATCTTAACCGCTTATTCCTGGTGAGGGTCGCGGGGAAGCCTGGAGCCCATCCCAGAACACATAGGGCGCAGAGCAGGGGACACCCAGGGCGGGGCGGAAAGGAGAACATCTCTTGGAGATATGGCCATGGGTGGTCTGACTTGTATAAAGCAGGAGGTGCTGTTGGACAAGTTATGCTAGCAGACGTAGCAGGTGTTGGGGAAGCATCACTGCTGCCTGAGAAGAATGTTTCTGCTCTTTCAACCTGACCAAACTTGTTACGCTGAACTCATAGACTGAAAACCGAAACATTGGGAACATGTTCTCTTTTGTAGTAAGTAATGAAAATGCCACGTGGAAAATCTATTTGAGTAAAAGTAGGCATTTTACTTAAGAAAAATAGTGCAGTAAAAGTCGACAGAAATGTTAAATATCAAGCAAAGTACAGATACTGTAACACCCTGCCTATCGTGCTCCCTCTGTCCACCAGATGTCGCCCTTTCTCCTGTCCTTTCCTGCTAATTAGTTCCTCGTTAGTGCTTTCTAGCCCTGTTTCATTAGTTCTGTTTTCCTTGTTAGATATTGGTGTTGTCTCCTGTTTCTTGTTCTCTGTTCCTTATTTAAATCCTGTTCTTTGTTCGGTTCCCTGCTGGTTATTGTTACTTGTAATGTGTTTGCTGGGTTCCCTGTAAGTGTAGCGTGGTTCTTTTGGCTCATTGTACTGTATTAAACCTCATTTTTGGCACATTTGGCCTCATCTCCAGTTGCTTCCCCTCTCAAATGTTACAGATACCCCCTAAAATACATAACCACTGTAACAAAGTACTATTGTTTCGTTACATTACACCACTGAAGTAGGTTATCTTTAGTGCCAAATGTAAACCGTGGATGGGTTAAACATCAGTGAAAGTCAGGTTTTAAAAACGCCCAGTTGTTACCATTACAAATTTAGTTTAATGGTTATATTTTCCTTAACTTTTTGATTGTTTAAAGAAATTTTATATTAATTGTGATGGTCTTGCACAGTTTGAGTTTTTGACTTGTGTTATTTTCTAAACTGCTGTTGTAGAAAGATTTATATCAAAAATAACAACCGAAAGATACAACGTCTAACTGACCGGAACCTTTATGGAGTCAAAATCAATATGAGATGATACATTTGGGATTATTTCAAGCTTTAACCATATATAAAATATTTGGTTAAAGCCTGATATAAATATTTGAATGATGACAACAGTATAAACATCTCCAAATACGTGGTGCCGAGCGGTCAGTGGAACCGATACGATGCTGCTGGCAACAGACCCAAGCTGATGTCAACCCCACACCCATGTATTAATTAACGGCGCTGAACAACGCACAGAGCTGAGATCTGACGATGAGAGCTGAGATCTGACATTGCGAATCTGAGAAGTGGAAGCAAGGCTGCACATCCTTCTGATTCTCGCAGAGAAAACAAATGATAGGTAACGATTCAGCGCCTGGAGTTAAGATGTTTTCTGTTCCCTTTATGGACATCTATGTGTCAGACACTAAAAGTGTTCCAGGTGCAATAAATAACTGATAATTGAGAAACAACCTTTTCCCAATGTACAGTACAGTAGAGAAAACTGGTTTATCTCCATTTTAGCAAAATGCTACTGAAGGGACAAAAATATGTTAAAGCAAGTCTGAGCTAGTCCGTGTAAGGTATGGTGTACACCCACGAAAAAAAAACCTGTCCCTTATCATGGCTGTGCAGACACAATAATTTCCAGAAACATACCTGCAACTCCAGCAGGATTTTAGTCCTTCACGGCCCAATGTCAGCTCATTACCTGTATAAAATACACCTGGGAGCCAGAAATCTTGCTGATTGATAGGGGATCAAATACT
>JABJVR010016236.1:0-41505 GCA_025773905.1 Chitala chitala | reverse complement strand
AGACCCAAGGCGGGAATTGAACCCCAGGCCTGGAGGTGCGCAGCGACAGTGCTAACCACCACGCCACCGTGCCGCCTCAGGGAAAAACAACCGGCATGTTAAATAATTTCAGATTCTTAAAACTCAAAACTGAAACTATTATTGTGTGGAATAAATCACTTTTGAGCACTAAGGAATAAATAGTTTGAGTAGCCTACTTATAAACCATCTGTAACTGAGTTACTCAATGGCACTTACGCATTACAAAGTCCTGGCATATCGTAGGCTGAGAATTAACTGGGTCTATGTCGACAATTAACTAAATGGAGAAGAACGCATTTTATGTTTTTAAAAGAAGTGCAGATTAAAACAAAATAACATTACTTTTCTGAAAATTTTGCTATCGGCCGCTGTACACTGGACAGTGATTATGAGATATACATCTTGACAACTTTTAGGCATCAACATAAATTTCTGCTGAAAGTGACCATAGACCCATTTAATACTCAGTACAAATGTGGCCACTAGTGAGAGGTTCTAGGTTACCAAATGTGACTCAAACACAGACATGTCCACTATATTGCCAAAAGTATTGGGACACCCCTCCAAATAATTGTATTGAATTGTTCCAATCGCATCCATGGCCACAGGTGTATAAAATCAAGCACCTAGGCATGCAGACTGCTTCCACAAACATTTGTGAAAAATGGGTCGCTCTCAGGAGCTCAGTGAATTGAAGCGTGGTACTGTGATAGGTTGCCACTTGTGCAATAAGTCCATCCATGTAATTTTCTCGCTACTAAGTATTCCACAGTCAACTGTTAGTGGTATTATAACAAAGTGCAAGAAACTGGGAACAACAGCAACTCAGCCCCGAAGTGGTAGGCCACGTTAAATGACAGAGCGGGGTCAGTGCATACTGAAGTGCAGTGTACAGAAGTCGCCAACAGTCTGCAGAGCCATTAGCTACAGACCTCCAAACTTCATGTGGCCTTCAGATTAGCACAACAACAGTGCATAGAGAGCTTCATGGAATGGGTTTGCATGGCCGAGCAGCTGCATCCAAGCCTTACATCACCAAGTGCAATGCAAAGTGTCAGATGCAGTGATGTAAAGCACGCCGCCACTGGACTCTAGAGCAGTGGAGACGTGCTCTCTGGAGTGATGAATTACACATCTCTGTCTGGCAATCCAATGGACGTGTCTGGATTTGGCGGTTGCCGGGAGAATGGTACTTGCCAGACTGCATTGTGCCAAGTGCAAAGGGGGATTATGGTGTGGAGTTGTTTTTCAGGGCTTGGACTTGGCCCTTTAGTTCCAGTGAAGGGAACTCTTAGGACGTTAGCATACCAAGACATTTTGGACAATTTAATTCTCCCAACTTTGTGGGAACATTTTGGGGATGGCCCTTTCCTGTTCCAACATGACTGTGCACCAGCTCACAAAGCAAGGTGCATAAAGACATGGATGAGCAGGTTTGGGGTGGAGGAACTCGGATGGCTTGCACAGAGTCCTGACCTCAACCCGACAGAACACCTCTGGGATGATTTAGAGTGGATACTGTGAGCCAGGCCTTTTCATCCAACATCAGTGCCTGACCTCACAAATGTGCTTCTGGAAGAATGGTCAAGTATTCCCATAGACACACTCCTCAACCTTGTGGACAGCCTTCTCAGAAAAGTTGAAGCTGTTATAGCTGCAAAGGGTGGGCCAACTCAATATTGAACCCAACGGACTAAGACTGGGATGCCATTAAAGTTCATATGCATGTAAAGGCAGGCGTCCCAATACTTTTGGCAATATAGTGTATTTCACTATTTTCATTATATTTTCCACTTGACAAAGTTTACATTAAGGAGCAAGATGGCTATTAATATATGTACTGTATATCTGGAAAGAATTAAAAAAGGAAGAGGTGTGCACTGTGCGGAACTGCATATTTGTGACAGTATGTTGTTCAGCGAAAGGTAAATGTGGGTATACAAAGCTATGTGTTTCATATTTTCTGCACAAGGGCAGTCTTTCACCTGGGCCAGACCCAGCAGTGTCTGACACCTTAGTCTGAAATTACACAACTGAGAAGAAACACAGCGGTAACAGAACTTATGTACACATTTATGGATCGGTACAGTACAAGTGGTCCTAGAACAATGTGCACCTGGAAATATGTAGAAATCTTTCCTGTACTGCAAAAATGCTGTAGGTTTTATAACAATAAAAATACTACCTTTATACCACCGAAACAGCATTCTGGAACGCACACCATATAAATACCTACTTGTTCCTGAGAGATCTGCTAAGCTGATATGATATACCATGTGCAGATCTCAGGTTGGGGCCACAGGGTCACTGTCCACAGCCGAAATCCGATTCACCTCTTTAGTGTCCCCTTCCTGTCAATCACTAGTTGCTTCAGGAAAAAAAATGACATATCAATATAAGACATATGGTTAGTCTCCCTATGTTAAATATTGCCTCTTTGTGGTCCCCCATTTTTAAAAATCTTTAGAATCACCCCTTCTTTACATAAGTATGACGTGCATGTTAAATTAGAGGGAGACAAGCTCAAAGCTGCACATCTACAGACGAATGAGTAGTTTCAGTGTTGCTACACACAGGCTCTATTCAGGGTTCCTACAGCAGTTGGTCCTGTCTAGCCCAATTTAACAAGCAACCTGTATGTTGGTCATACCATGGTTTAGGTACAAATTCAGCTGTTCCTGCAATGGATTTACCTTGTCCAGCAAAAACAGCTACAGAACCAATGTGTACTATAATCACAGTACCAATAAAACAGAAATTTATGGAGAAGCAAGTGGGCACTCCAGCTTTCATTATACTGGAGCTCCAAGGGTAGTCTGCACTGAAATTCCTCACTTCCAGAAACACGTAAAAATGAAAGATAAACGTTTGCGTTCCCTACAGCAGTATCAGACACTCGTTTAATTTCGTAACATAATGTATACTGACTACCGTAAATAATTCAACGTGTTAACTTGTTCGTCACGAAAGTAGACGCACTTGCATTTTAAATGAAACGCAGTGTCTGCACCGTGTCATATACGCAAAGGTGATTTTCTGAATTCTCTACTTCTCCATTAATTTCGTTAACATGTAAAAATATTTCACGTTATAATAGCCGAATGTTTTCGTAACTGCTTCCAAAACCGTTCCGTAACACAGCAGCGCTGTGAATAACTGAAGACCACTAGCTCCCTCTTGCGCAAATCGACCTGGCGTGTCAACACGGCGGACGCTCTATAGCGCCACTCACTTGTGCAGTTGCGCATTTATGGCGCAAAGTCAGGTACAGTATATAAACTCGAACGGGGTGCCAGGCGCAATTACACGATACAAGAGCCATGGCGTTATTAAAAGGCATTAAACATATATAACTTAAAAGCCACATGAATCCCGTGGAAAAGACCTTCACAAAAAAGGAAATGAAAAACTGAACAAAACATTTAAAAGCTAAAAGTGAAACTTCACAAGAAAAACATTTTGAACAATATTTGGCACATGTAACAGTTATTCAAGAAACTTGTGCAAAATACACCACACAAATCTGAATAGTAATATTTTATTTTTCTAACCATTACAAAAATCGTACTTTCAACACTATTTTATTACAACATAAACACTGAACACATGTAAACTCAAATAAATAAACTTTTAAAAACTCTAGTGTTTATACACCTTGATTGATTATAACTAATCTGAATATGAAGTGATGTTTTATAATTGTATCTTGCTTGTACAAACTGTTCACACCTTGCTTTAAATTTCTCAACACACATGCCCATTTTTAATCTCGGAAACCAATATACAGTAGCTTGTATGATCTGTCCATGTGCCTTCACAAATGACACCTAAACTTTAAGTCAATATACACTGGCACACTTTAAAAGATAACGGTGTATTAGGCTTTTTTTTTTTTTTTTTAAAGGGCACTTTCTTTTCCTCCACCTCATTTTTAAATAACCCGGTCTCGTGATACGGCCTACACAGAATGACAGAATCATCTCGTTTAACAAAAATGCAGAGAAGCACTTAGAGAATGGAGGAGCTGTCACCCTGGTGTAGCTGCAGTGAGAAGTAAAGTGACAGGGTGCCGTTGACGTTGACATTCTCAGAGTGGAGAATGCACTGTACACACACGCCACAAATTCGTAAAGGAGACAAGTTGGGCTCCTGTAAGCATACCATAGGATGACAGAGAGCTTCGTACTTTGTGTGTACCGTATGGAGCATTAGACCATTTAAAAACTTGGGCTTCTTAGTCACCTCATCAACATCCATCGTAACTGAATACGAAACCACAGCTAAGGTTTTTGGTGTGAGACACAGTGAAGACAACCCGGGTTCTGCTGACCACTGGTGTCCGAGGCCTTGCCCCAGGTTAAACTCTTCCCCCGAGCTGCTGTTGTGAATGAATCAGAGTCCATCCATCATGGCCAGGAGGTCATCCCCCTTACTGCTGAGGGGTGGTGATGGTTCCTCCTTGTCCGCAAACTCCCCCATGATTCGAGCCAGCTCAGCATTGGCCTGCAGGTCCTGTAAGCCCAAGTTTACAAAGTTAATGTGCTCCTGATCTGGGAATGGTGGTTGGTGTTGGAAATGTAAACTACCTGCTATACACTTCTGCCAGAGAAAGGCCAGTCCAGTTTCAGACTACTCATAAACCCTCAACTCCTAGATTTAAACAACCAGCTGGATTAAAGGTCATGTTTACAGCAGCCACTCTCGCAATTGAAAATTATACTAGTCCTTAACACAGGAAGCAGATTTTTTTGAAATACAAAGAATACTGTACACAAAACTTAACACGTCATTGAATGACAGTTTTGGAAAATATGTTATACAGTAACTGAATTCTAATTTTCATGCTGTTGCATCTATTCACTTATGTGACTTTAACAGAACACAACACGTTTTAGCGCGGGCTGCACCTTTGTTGCTTGAATGTTTATGACTTCATATGACAGCTCATCTGGCCTGGATATCAAAGCCTCCCTGGAGAAAGAACAGTCTCTCAATCACTGAGCAAGGCTCTAAAACTTCAGCAGAACACAAAACTATCACATATACCTGAGATTTGGGCTATCATGGCAACAACCAGTTTGAATGTGTAGAGGACGAACAAACTCACTCCTCCTCTTCATCAGTAGCAAACAGATTAACCCGAAAACCCGTGTCAGCACCAGATGGCTTCTGGACTTCCAGACCCCCCATCAACCGCGCGAGTAGGTTCAGCTCCTCCTTTGCCAATGGATTAGGTGCAGTATTCACCTGGAGAGCATATTAAACAGGTGATGACATATAGCAGGCCTTTGAAGGCCTGGATCTCCTAAAACAACCTTGGCATAAAATACAGGTAGCAGTCAAAGTTCACTGTCACTGGTGCCATACTTTCAACACAGATATACTGCATTACATGGTATACCAGTGAAACAGTACCTGGATACAGGGGATCCTTAAAAAGGCACATAAGGAGCGATAACAAAATCCATTCAGTAGACTCATTACACATTTAGCAAGTTCCTGGTTTACCTTTGTGTGTTGGGCAGAGTTCTTGCATGACCCTGACATGTGAGTCTCCACTGTGCGGCTAACGCTGTACCTGAGAGAAATGTCAGAACAAAACTTCAGGCCATGCAACCCCAGTCACAACAGCAGGGGGCAGTTTAAGTCATTAATTATTCACACAATAACTAAGACAGTCCTCTTTACTCTCTTGTTTATAACGATTTCTTGTATGCAACAGAGGGTTGCCTGGCAACCTGGGCACCTACCAGCAGAGCAGGTAAAGAAACTGGACAACAAAAAATACTTCAGAGCTGAAATAGGGACTTCCTGTTGTACTCTTCTGCAGAGGGTATGACAAAGAATACCAGGATGCCCCTATAAACTTACCACTTAAAGGACTGAGCTCTCATGCGTGCTGTGCTTTTGGAAAAGGTGAGCCGACAGGTGTATAGGGAGCAGGTGGTGTGACTCACTCACATATTGGTTCCCAATTTGATGACTCTGTCTCCATAGAGCTCGAAGGAGCCCTCACGCACAGCACTGCAATAGTTTCCAGCGCTGTGGAACTGCAGCCTCTTCACCTCCTCCCCGCTGCAGCTGAATATCCTGGGACACAAGATGCCAACATGGACAGCACTGGTGCTTTCTCTGACATTCAGGCATTTACACATTCAGCACATGAAGAGGTGTCCAGCAAAATATAAACATTTGTGCTTTTTGTTGTTTGTACATCTGTATATATATTACTATTAAATGTATTCTTATTTCCAGCAGTAGACAATAATATGGCTTTATTAGCTGCTAATGATGGAACTGTAGCAACATGTGCTAATTGCTATAACTTACAAATACATCACACATCAGATGACTGTGTACACTTGTGTTCGTGAAGTGTTAAAATTTGAAGCATTTTCACCATTGCTGAACACAACCTCTGGTTTGTCAGAGCACTGTTAAATTTAGAAGGCAGTTACAGATACAACACCCTCCTGCTAATTCAAGTAGCTGAATTTAGATGCATCGCACTTAAAAATGAGTCACGACAAACGAAGATAAAGGGTTTGTTTCAAAGAAGTGAGTGTGAAAATGCATGTTGTGCTATCATGCTGTCAGCTCTTCCAAGTTAAAAAAATAATCTAAATAACTCCACAAGTACTTAAAAGACAGTGTACAGTAGGCCACAGAAGTGAAATATAGTGACTACATACATATTTTATATTAAACCCCTCAATATTGTTTTCTTGGAAACAACTTCACAATGTTGGTACAGTGGTTGACAAATAAAAGCAGGTACTATCTTTTCTGTTATATACAACACTGTAGTGTTCGTATCTGCTTACTTTCACTGAAACTGTAATGATTGTGTTCAAGCACAGCAAAGCAATTAGCAACCCAGGCTCAAGTGTGTCACTAAATTACTAATTGTTATTCAGTGTTGTGGCACATTTTTGCTAGTAATTCACAAAATCAAAAACACATCAGCCTTAAAAGGGGTGATTTGCTAATACTATACTTCTTTTTTACAAAACAAACCAGTGGCTGTTGTAAAACTGTAAAAATGTGTGTGTGTGGATATAAAAAGGACAGGAATCACAAATGTGACAAAGACATCTCCAAACAACAGCTGTAATCTTGAAGGAGTCACCTTTTTGTTATGAGAAACTGAAATTTGGATACTTTCTGGTATCAAACCAGGGGACAGAACAATTGTAGAAGACAGTATGTTCACATTGGAAGCTTGCTGGCTTAACTGTAGTCCATCTTAGGTTGGATCAGAGAATAATGTACCTGATTAACCCAGGAATCTGTGTTCCGTATGGTACAGGCCCAGATGTGGGAAGTACAAAACGACCATTGGAATTCTGAACTTTATCTTTGAGAAATATTGACACCTGTAAAAGAAAGATTGTGTAATGTGTGCTCTACAATCTTTATTCCATGCATGTAAAAACTACACAATTACATAAAACACAAGACAATCACCAAACATTTGACAGAAACACGTGCTTGTCTCGAATTTTAGAATGTGGAAGAAGCATGGAAACTCACTCTTATGTGCATGTCTTGGAAGAAGATAAGTAGTGTTTGGCGGATAAGCTGAAATTCACCCTCAGAAAGTGGTGTGTATATCTGAAATGATAAGAAGGACAGGGGGGAAAAAAACAGAAGCTTTTGGGTACTATGGAAATTTTCTGTTTTATACCACATCCTGTTTACATGGTCCCTAGTTTCTGCTTTTTTTTTTTTTTTTTAATAAAAATGATTTTATCTATCATAGCTCTGGACCAGTTGGACATCAGATATTGCATCATGTTTCAATGCTGAGGAGGATACACTGGGGAAATTTATGACAACAAAGCTAAATGAAATGGGATGGGATATGCAACTTTTATTATAGGTTGTGGACAGTGGCGTCGTTAGGACTTATCATTTGGGACTTCAGTCCCAAATATTTTAAACCTAGCCCCGAATATTTTCATTGTGAAAAATGAGAGGTTTTACAGCAGAGCAACAGACGAGCCCCAGGCAAACCTGACTTAGTCTCTGATCTTTTCAATAGCTAGAACCTCCCCTGGTTGTGGTTCAAGCACTGAAGGTGAACATCTTTTCAAGAATAAGAAAAGACAGTGGATGTAAAACAACCCAGCTGATAGTTTGGCCTGGGAAACATAAAAAAAAAAAAGAAACACACAACAGCAACAATAAGATTCCATGAAGGCCAAGGATCCTGTATGAAAACGTAATTACAAAAGGCATGGGCAGGACAAACAAACAATGAAGTCTTCTGCTGAGTGATATTTCATCTCTACACACTGGTGCGCTGCCCATCAAAATGTCCATTACTGTTATGACACTTCAGTCTCACACTTCACCTGACTCTAGCCTGCACGAGTCAAACAGCTCAATGCACCTTGAATTAGGATGGCTTTAGCTCTTGATTAATGCTGGAGACCACTCCGGGAAGATGGCCTACCTCTAAAAGCTGCTTATATGTTTCATCCACCTGGTTCAGGATGTTGGGAGAGTCTCTCACAAAGTCCCGGATGGCATCCATGTGGTTGAAAGACACAAGTAGTATGTCTTTTGGTCGTGGACACAGCAGGACTTGGTATTTGAAGGCCATAGTCATTAGGTCATAAAGCTAGGGGAACAAGAAACATATCAAATCATTAAATGTACAGCTAACCAAATTCAATGTTCAGCTGGCATCCCCACAAGACACCTGGGGTTCCGCCATTAATGCACCAGCAATAGGTATGCACCATTTAACAATGGGCTCTTCATAGCTACAAAAACATTCAGAGATAATGTGAAATGTATAGCTCACAGACTTGATGTGTGCCTGGTTCCTCTCCATCAAAGTACCTTGTCCATACTGGCTTGGTTGAGTCTCATGATGGAGGCGTGAGCCAGGCGGTCAAATACCGTCCTCAGGGCCTTTTTGGAGTATAGCTCCTGTGGCTTGAAGAGCTCCTCTAGGAACTTTTTATTGAACATGGTGGTGATGATGTCATTCATGACTGCAGGTGAATGGAAGTGGAAGAGAAGAAAGTACATATCGTAAAGGTCAAAGGGAAACGTTTAAGATGCTTGAAAGCTATAGACATAAAGCAAATACATATTCTAATGGCTTATAAGGGTGCAGTGTAAATAAAAAAGGAAGTCTCCTGTAAGTTTCCCAAAATCATGCATTATATTTGTGATGTCACCTCTAAAATGATGATTTGCATCTGCTGGACTTTCTGTTCTCTACACATGGTTTAATCACAAGACTCAGATTAGACCAGAAGCCTCAGAGAGCAGATGGACATGGGGGCTCATTCTCTTCAGCACTTAAATTTTATGCATACATTTATATATTTTTGTCATATTGTATAATTATGTTTGAACTAATATTAAACTATCTCCTATGCCCCTGCAGAGAAGTATCCTGAAACTGACACCACAAACTTTTACCATTTCTTACAAGAGCTTTAGTAAAAGCAACTTGAAGCACTAAGAAAAGCAAAGCCAATTTGAGCAATTCTTGAAGTTCTAGAGAATAATTGCAAAATAAAAGTGGTCAAAATTCACGTTTACCTCATCTATTTGTTTATTTTTTTGTTTTGTACAAAATGACTCAAGTAAGCAAAAAGTTATGTACAGTCAGAACATTAAATTCGGGCTGCATGAAAAACACATGCAAAGCAAATGCTTCTGCTTTATTTTAATCAATATCTATACTCAAAGCCTTAAGCTGCAATAGGCTTGCATTATTCAGTGAGAAAGAGCGGCATACATCAGGAGCAATTACAATACCTTTCTGTCTGTCTTCATCTGTCCAATCAGCTGAAGTGGGACACGTTATGGATATGTTACATTAAGCCACCCACTAACCATTACTTACAGACATGAGTCCAATTACAGACATGAGTCCAAAGACACAAGGGCCCACTGACCGTTGCAGAGATCTGCTGAGCGTCACTTATGGACAAAAGGGATTTACTGAATGACACTTATGGACACTAGTGATCCACTGAACATCACTTACAGACACAAGGGATCCACTGACTGTCTCGGGGACATAAGGGTCTGTTAGCCTAGTCCTTAGTTACAGAAAGGCCTGCTAACCATTATCTTAAGTAGAGGCAAGAGTATGCTAACCATTATATACACACAAATGAGTCTGCTAACCATTACATATAAACATCAGGCTCTGTTAACCATGACAGAATGTTGCATTAGTCTAATCATTACAGAAAAACATAAAAACATCTGATAAGCAATGCAGATGTAAATATGAGTGTGCTAAAAGTTACAGATTCATGGAAGAGCCTGTTTTACTACTACTGAAGAAGAAGCAGCTTTATTGTAATTGAGTACATACACATGCTGCACATACATGTTACAACAAAATTTGTTCTTTGCATTTAACACAATCGACCTGAAGGCAGCAGTTGGCAGCCACATACGACACTGGGGAATCTAGCAGGTTGGCTGGGATTTGAGCCAGGAGGTATTTGAAATCCCAGCCTGATGTTTTGCCCATTGAGCCATCACACTGCTACCATAGCACAAACACACACATACAAAACACACACACATACAAAAATGGTGTTTCCAGTATGACTGACAAATCAGATAGTTTCCATATTGCTTAAATATAGAAGTCTTAACTGTAATAAATATACTTTGAAGCAATGTTTCTTAATATAAGAAATTGTAAGTCTGATCCTTTCAGTCAAACCAGAGGATTATCCCTTGTCTCAGACCCCACAATAAATAAATAAATGAATAAATCCAAGTTAGACCTTTCAATGTAAAAATTAAGGGGAAAAACAGTGTTGAATGGATAACAAATTTGTGCATTTTCTTTCTGAGAAAGGGGTAACTGTTTTTACTGCAGCCCTTATCTCACTAAAGATGACCTGCACCTATATACATTTACAACTAAGCGTGGTCAAGTCCAGTACATCACCTGGTACAATTTGTATGCTATTACCATTGCCAAGCACTAGTTGTACTAGCTGAGATCACAATTATGTAGTATGAGCCAATCGTCACCATAACCAAACATGAGCTGTACATCTCCATTACCTAGGCTGAGGTGCCAGATTTCAGCTGTACATACCGGTCATCAAAACACAGAGTGAGTCGTACCTCTCTCTTAGATATTATTACCAATTATTACTATGACGAGTTACGATGAGCAAAGTAGTTCAGCTGTTACACTATATTACCTTTCTTGGCCTTGTCAGATGGTATATTCTGAGCACGGAGGCGTTGGTCCAGGATATACAACATCTCTCCACCAAGATTAATAAAAAGCAAAGGCAGCGTCTTCGATGACATATTCTTTGCTTCGGATTTTAATAAATAAGAAAAAGGCTAACACAGTCCTCTTTGCTCTGTCTACGAATCTGACTAACGAAGGCTGCTGCGACAACTGGTTGCCAGGACACCAAGAATGACAACCAATCAAAGCAGGTTTTATTGAGGGCTCCGATTGCGTTGGCACTATTCGCTCGCCTTATAAATACACACATCGAGAACCGGAAGTTTTCACGGCTGTCGCTTAAGAAGTGTCCCAAACGCACTTACTGACGGATGCAGAGTTTGGCAGCACATGGTGACAGTGCGCTTTATGATGTACTCAATTAAAAACTAAACTTTTCATAAATATTGTAACGGAGGTAGTCGGCGGATTCTCGTCTTTGTAGCCGAAACGCTACGACTCCTACCGGCAGTTTACAATAATGGTTATGCTTAAATACTGTTATAATAATAATAATAATAATAATAATAATAACAATAACAACCACACCTCCAGCACTTGCCCACAGTCCTGTGGGCCTACAGTACCGCGGCCCACGAGTCCACGGGTTTTACTCTGGCCATGATGATGATGGGCAGGGAACTGCATACGCCAGTGGAACTGGTGTTTGGCTGCGCTCTCGGCCCTGAACCCACTTCAGCCACGGAGTACGTCCGTGAACTGCGGTGGCGCATGGAGGACACCCACCAGCTCACGTGAAACCACTGGCCGCAGCGGGCATGCGGCAGAAGAGGGCCTATGAGTCCTTCTGCCGTGGCAGCCCCCTGGAGGCAGGCAACCAGGTATGGCTCTACAACCCGCGGCGCCGTAGGGGACTGTGTTCTACACTTGTGGGCCCGTGGCAGGGACCGTGCAAGGTGCTGGACAAACTCTGATGTGGTGTGTTGTGTGCTGGTGGGACTGAGGGAGCGTGCCGTGGTGGTTCACAGGGATCGGCTGGCCCGTTACCATCCTAGGACCCCTCTGGTTGTCACGGACTCCATGCCTTCACCACTAGCGAGAGTAGACAACTTGCCTCCCCGGAGGCCTGGACGAGAGCACCGACGTCTCCCACATCTGGACTGTGTGATGGACTAGAGTGGCGTGGTGGGCTGGATGGTCGCCGGGACGTCGACCTCTGGAGGGGGGGCTGTGTAATGTCGGTGGAGTGTTCGATAACTAGCTCAGGTAAACGCTACAATATTTTACCTTTGTACCATATTATGAAGCTTATGTCCCATCTATCGGTAACTGCAGCTTGTCGAATAACTTAAACTGAAGTGTGAGAATAGGCTACATTGTTAATAAATATAGAATAAAATGAAGAATGCTCAGATGCAACTGCGTAAAAAATGATTGTAGTATGTGCACAATTTAAAGACCAGTTTATAAAAAATTGAATGCAATCACCTCTTGTTTATTATGAAATTTACAGTTATCGATGTATTTAATAGTTTTGCAGCCCAGACACTTTTAAACTTCTCCGTTCCGGATGCGAATTTCTCGAGCCATTCTGCACGTCTCACAGAGCCCACAACAGAACGTCATTATGGCATCGTTGCATATTGTTCCCTGAAAAAATAAGCATATGTAAATATGCAGAAGAAAAACGCGCACACAAACAATTCAAAGACACTTATCAAATAGTCTGAAAATGCTAACAGGTTTTGAAATCTCTGCGCTTCTTGTGCCTTGTAACTAGGATTTTAAAATAATAGCACTCAAGTTATGACAATACCCTAATGATTATACAGTTCAAAAAGCAAAACTCCATCCTGGTGAGTCACGCAATTGCATTCAATTCCTGGCAGCCACGATAAACATCGTCCGTACCTCCACGCCTTTTTTTTTTTTTTTTTTTTAACAACACCGGATTTTTAAGTAATCCTGCGACATTTCTGTTCCAACAGTTTCAGCAAGCACTGGTTTCCTGTGTGTCTGGCATGCAATTGGTATGTTTTGCAATTAATGTACAAATTACTTTGTAATACAACCAACCCCATGTCCATCATACCTGGATACCATATGTCATCCTCATGTGAGTCCTCAAAGCGGTCATACCTCCAGGAATACAGGAAAGGCACACATTCTCTCCGTACTTGTTAGCTGTGTAGCAACCAAGTGCTATTGGGCAAATACAGCCCAGAGCACCTGAAACAGGAACAATTAGACAGACAGACAGTTACTCAGGCAGTTAATAAGTGCAGGCTTATTGTCCTTCATAAATGATGGGCTGTCTGTGACTCAGCTTTGAAGTAACTCTTAGCAGAAGCTTCATACTGTTATCTTGTGGCAGTATTGTTTATTTAAAAAGCTAATTTGCATGACATGCAGATATAAATACTGACAGCTGTAGCTTAACCATATTAAATATAGGTAATATAAACCTATTGGAAAGCTTTAATAAATAAACTTAGACAATTCCATTGGACATTCTTGCAGGCATTGTCATGCATCTGGCAGCCAAAGGTGTTCAGACTTACAGACCAAGATGTCACTGCAGCATGAGCAGAGACCCGTGCTCCACTCGCCAGTCTGTACATTGGTGCCATAGGAGGCAGCCCCAGGCTGATGGGTGACTACAGGATTGGTCATGACGATGGCAAAAAGACCTCAGTCACCTTGGACACAGGACAAGACTGAAGGGAGAGAACAGGAGATATCCAGGACACAGTAACATCCTCACATGTAGATTTTACAGTGAGGTTCAGGAGCAGCACAGGGTTTGACCAGAAACGGGCGCAAAGAATCATCATGTCTGCTCAGTCAATTAGTGGCACACAGCTCCATGCTATCACTGCTGTCTTCCAGACACAATGTCTCAGAAAAGCAGGTAAAATCACAAAGGTCAATAGCTGCCCTGGCTTCGTACTGTTCTCTACATACCACCTGGGAATTGTTACAGAAGCAAAGACCTCTAGACTGAACAGGTTCTTTCCACCAGCTATCAGGCTACTGAGGAGAAAGAAGGGAAAGAAAGTCTTTAAACTGCAAACCAAATCAGCCCAAAGATGACCCTACTTACAGCTTCAATGCCTAATTCACACTTTGATGAGCTTCACACTACATTTAAAGCTCCCTTTGTACTACATAGCTTTTGTCCTAGTGATCTAGCTGTTATACTGTGAATTTGTTTGTTCTTGAATGCCAAGGAGGGTTACACATATATAACTATAAATTTGAATTTCTACTACAATAAAACCATTAAAGTAGCTAAATGTGCTGCCTGACAACACACTCTCCTAATAAGAATTAAGTGTTAATGTGAAGATACTACACACACTGGCTTCTGGGAAGATCTGCGGTATGAACTTAATTTATGATTAGAGACATGCAAGTGACTCGTGTTTCCTACAGGGCAGCAAACAGGTTCTCTCACTGGTCAAGTATGTTATAGTGGTTTCTGAGGTTGGAAAATATTCTGTCTATGAGGGCGCTTTCTACTTAGTACGTCTTTTTGTCATACGGCTGTCAAGCCATATCCTCAGGCTAGTGCTAATGTTATCAACATTTAAATTTTTAAAATAAAGCTTATTTTACCGTTTTTAAACGTGTTCCAGTGAGTCTTAAATTCAATAAATTTGTCCAGTTAATATAACTTAATGACTAGGATTTGCAAAAGTTATAAAAAGTTTATTGAAAGAGATTCTAAAATGAGTGGATTATTGGTTTTGGAAAGTTTGTATGTTCTTGAGACCACCCTTCACACACTGAGATGAAGTCTTGATGAGGTACTATTAGTGCTGTTAACACTACAATCCTTAAAGTGTGTTAAATGCAAATTAAACCCCGTTTCCACATAAAGACTGTCGTGCTTTTCAATGCTTAGAAACAAGAAAATAAAGATGCAGCCTAACTGCCACCTTTGTAAAACTGTAAATTCCAAAATACTTATTTGCAAAACACAAATTTAAGTACAGCATACACATTTTACGAGAATGTTTAAAAGAGCATTCTCTTACCTTCACACATCCGATTGTGTCAGATCTGTAATCCACATCAGTACAGGAAATTGATTTATACACCAAGCTTGTGTGATGGGCGGTTCTGTCAACTGCTGCCACATATAAGCCCCGAGTGATTAAACTCTCACCCTGGGCTTGTAACTGCTAACTCTGCTATACACAACTTCTGGTTTTGTTTCATATGACCAACCCACTCAGTTTTCAGATAAATAGACAAATCCAAGAACTAATATTGGTTTTAGGAAGTCATAATAGGTCTGAAAACTCAAAACCAGCTGTCCTAATGAATGTTATCAAATGTCTGTAACCTAAAGCACAAACTCACCAGCAATCGTTTGTAAATTTCTACTTAAGTATCTTTTAATAGCTCAAAAACAATTCACACCTATTAAAATAAGAAAAAAAAATTTGCTAGCTCTCCCCATGAACTGTACCATTTCATTAATTAAGGAGACCACTGAATGTCGTGTGAGCTTCTCGAGAGGAAAAACATTGTTGAGAGTTGAAGTTGTAGACTGAATTTTTATTGACAGACAACAGAACTGACAAATAATGAATGTTCAGCTCTCTTGCACAGAGTCGTCAGGTACATATGTTTACTCAGTCAGGAAACCACATACTGTCCTTAAGGAACATAAACGTATTGTGTAACATACAATGCAAGCGAATGTCTGCAATAACTAAAATTTCAAGCTTAACAGTCAAAATCCAAAGACTATAATAATAAAACAAAATCATACTCAATGTTCTGCAAAACATTTTTGTGAAAAAATTATGTTACAAAAGGTAATGAGTCATAACATTCTGTTACACTGAACTGTCACAATTTCCTGCCGGTAACTATGGGAAGCCAGATGATGACCTGCACTGTGTGTGTGTGTGTGTGTGTGTACACACGTGCATGCAGGTTCCTATCGAGCAACTTCCTCAGGTTCCACAGAGCCCTGCTGTGCTGCTTCCCCTTCCCCCTTTGCAGCGAGGGCAGTTTTCCTCACGGCCTCTCGTTTTCTAGCCTTCCTCCTCTGGATCACTTCAAAAACCTGCAGACACCAACACAACGTTCACCAGAACCTGAACATCCTACATTCCCAGTTTTGCACAAACTTGAAATTTGGGCTGGGATCATTTGTGCAGCAGCAGCACTATTGAAGCACTGCTTGTAACTCTTAAATCCTAAATTAGAGCAACAACAACAAACACTGTTTGAATGGTGTGAGAAACTGTAATCGAGTCAGCTAGTACTGGTTTAATATTGCCTGTGTCTTAAAGGTACCATGTTGATCACACGCTGGCTTCTTTGGCTTTGTAATCAAAGTAACGTTTTATCAATGTCCCAAACTGCTCATTTAGTGTGATGTTTAACCGACACATTTAATCTGAGTGATTTACACGGCACCGTAAAGGTGAGGTATCACTGCAGCACTTCAAACTCAGCACCAAGACAACGGGCACAGCACAAGCCTGCAGGTGTTCCTGTTCTCTGTTTAGCTTTCTATTTGGCATTTAACAGCTAGGAAGCACACGTGCTGGCTGTTAGCCAGATCACGCCACGTGTTTCCGAAAGCGCTGTCTTATATTCAGCCCGGTTGCGTCCATAATCTGAAACGGGGGCCGTTTCTCTCACACTGGCTGCATTTCAGCTCGAGGTTCCTGACAGCAAACAGTAGAGGTGGGGCTGGAATTTCCTATTTCGTACCTTCATACAAAAAGCCTTCTTTGCCCTCCAGCGCTTGGTCAATGTCCTGTAGTAGAGCGGGGGAAGGGTGTATGTGATGTCCAGCTGCTGACAAACGAACTCAAAGGTGTCGTACCGCGTGCGCCGCAAGTACTTCAGGTGCTTTTTTCGTCGATCGATGGCCATCAGCATGCGGCGCTTGTTGGCTTTGTCCTACGATAACATAGGGGTGGGGCGCAAAACAAACTTCAAGAGAGAACTTAAAAATGTACATAGAGCATCACTGCAGTACAATGAACCACACTGTACCCGGAACAGCGTGTGCACGGCTAGCAGCAGTCAACCAGTTTGCTCGCAAGTTCAGCTCTGCAGCCGACCACGTGTCTGTGTCACAGCTGTGCGGCTCTTGACGCCTACACCACGATGGTGGCATGAAAAGCACAACTGTGCGTCCTCACACAGGGGGCAGACACACGGCAGTACTATGCAGATCTACGAGCCCCGCACCAGACCTGACCTCTACTTCAGTGCTCACCTTGGGGTGCTTCTGCAAGTGCTCCTGATAGTTTCTTATTCGAGCTGTCAGGAGAGCCACTGAAAGCAAGAGGGTAAAGTTACTGAACACATTACTGAACACAAAGTCCCCTGAAAGGCTTTAATCCTGCCCTGTTTACTAGTCATATTTTTCCATCAGCATTTCACAAATGGCATGGCCTTCAGGCAGCTGAGGCAGACATTGCTGACATTTCCTTCCTGAGATATAAACAGCTTCCTCTGTAACAAAGCCACCACCCACTGTTGCTTCTCTTCCCTCTCACGAAATGGCTGGGTCAGAACCAGGCCTACCCTTCACCTCCGTAGAACTGCGGTCAAACTCGTCCCTCTGGACTTTAGCTACCAGCTGCTCCTCCTTTAAGCGCAGTTTGTCTTTCTGATGAAAAGAAAAGAAAAAAAAGTGACATGTACAGCAGTTTTTGTTTTCAATTACATTTGCATTCATGAATACTGACACAAACATAAGGCAAAATTAAGTTATAAAGTTAACCTTACATGGCTTCCCATTTCTAGGGATAGAAGCCTCTTGACCAGGTCATCACTTCTACAAACACAATTAGATTTCAAATGGGTAAGATTAGTCTTTCATTTCATACAGAAGAGACATTGGTTTTTAATTATGTTTGTAACATACAGTATGTGCAGACTTCTATTCAGCCTCTGTGTAGCACAATTATCGCAGAGGTATTGTTATTGAATTGAAATTACAGAAACACTAAAAAGCTAAGATGGAGGTCTTGTCATGAGAGGTACGCATAAAACAGAGAAGGGGTTACAGACGAGTCAATGAGGGTGATGTCTGCGTAGTCCTTCTTCAACATCGTCACAGCCAGGTCATCAAGTTGACTAGGTGGCGCTGGAGATCACACACACACACACACACACACACACACATCTCAGGCTACAGGTGCTATCTACCTGCCATATCCTCAAGTCATTGCCATATTAGACAATGCAGGAATAACTGTCCTGCTGAGAACAAGTGCCGTGTGAATCATACCTTTCTTTCGTCTTGAAGGTCGTGCATAATATCGTACTGCTTGGAGAGCAATTGGCTGATCTGGTGAAAACACTAAAGAAGCAAAACAGAAAATGAACAAACATACACCCGACTGTGACTTTTTCATTCTGTTTTAAACTGTTAACTCTAATTTACATCAACTGTTCTGTGTTCAGATATTCAAATCAAAATTCCTAATCTGACTACAAGTGCTTCAGCATTATGGTTTTGACTTAATGTACTTTATATACGTATATTTCAGACAAAAATATTTGATAGGCCAATAAAAATGGGAAATGGTGACGTCTGTGAAGGTAAACAAAACACACTGCATTGCAGTCATTATGGGATGCATCATATCACTGTTAGTGGACAATGTTGACTGAAGAGTCCTGACTAGCAAAATCATTTTGTGAGAAAGTGGAAAAAAAAAAATATATATGTGTCAATGTAGTAACTAAGGAAACAGCAGGATGCCACATCCTGTGTGCACTCATTGCACCAAGATAAACTGAAAGCTGCGCAGTATGTCGCCCCCCCCACACATCCCGGTGTGCATACTCTTAAAGATGCAAGCTGAAATTTCAAAACATTTTTACATTTCTTTTTAAACAAGAGGAAAAACATTTTTAAACCTAGAACCGAGCACTAGTAGCCTGAGAAACCTCTAGTTCATCACATGAACACTTATTTATAACTTAAAAAGTTGTCAGTCTTTTTTTATGCACTTGTGAAATTTAAATTAATAAAATTCAATAATGCATCCACAGTGCCGTTGGACCATGTGGTTGAGTAATGTCTGGCAAGAATTATATTCTGGGCTGCCCAGACCTAACCGTTCCTTTTCAGCCTTACTACAGGAAATAAACGAGTGTAGAGCCTTGCTCAAGGAGTTGCTATTAGGGTGACAGGCCAAACATAACACTTGCTTAGAGGCTGCACCAGAGACTGGTGTTTTCAAAGGCAAGCACAAAACAGTGAGGCCATTAACACATAGCTGGGGGATAGGTTAAGTTACATTTCCCAGAAATCTATCCCAGGGTCTTCTAAATAACAGACAAGAATTCTGCTACTGAAATGAAGAATTTCATCACTGAATAACCGGGATAAGACACATTCATAAACAAATGAAAATTTGTACAGTAATAAATCCATCCTAATTGCTTATCCCATTTAGGGTTGTCGGGGCCTGTGTCACAAGGCATGGGGCAACATGGATGGGGCACCAATCACACTCTCCCAGCCACCCACACCCACACCAAGGGCAATAAGGTACGTTAGGTGAGCACATGAAGAAATACAAACACACATGGTGTCGAGAGCTAGATTCGAACCCAAAACCCTGGGGGCACGCAACAACGTTAACCATTGAGACACCGTACTGCCACACAGTAAATAAAAATAATAAAACAACCGCGACCTCTGCTGGAGATTTGTTAGGAAACTGAGTTTTGTAACATGTCATTCATTCGCTAAAATGCACGTAAGATTTACAGATTAATTTTATGCAACCAACAAAGTATAGCATGAAAGAAAAGACGGACTATTTCATGGCTGAGAATTTGTCTATAACTCATAGAAGAGATGATTCGGTGCTGTGCCGTGAGGGCTGTTTTCATTCCGCTAGTCACGACAGTTTATTACTATTGCTGAACTCATTATGCGTCGCTGTCGTTTTTACTTACTTGCGAAACAGCATGGTTTATCCCGTGCAGATCGCATTACATAGACTACTCATGTTATACCTACAAATACCCAACGAACGTCATCTTATTTCAAAACCGAAATACATCCGCATTATGACTTAAATCAGAATCCCTAATAAAATAAATGTATACCCTACCATGTATACACTGATCTCGTACCTTTTGGCTCTTGATGGTGCGAAACGCTCCAGTTAGTTAAAGGTCGAACAGCCACGGGAAGGAGAGTTCGGCCATGCTTTGGCATGACAGCAGAAAACGCCTCCTTTACAAAACATTCAGACACCAAACACACAGATTTCACGGCCCTCAGTATCATTTTCAATATTTTCAACACAACGCCGAATTTAATTTAAGATTCTCGCCGGGTGCGCAGTAAACCATAAGACTACTCGATGTCAATTACTGGGCCGCCATTTTAACAAGACCTGTCTAGAAGAACGATAACCTCCATACCAAGATTCAGGCAAAAGTAATAGATAACAGACTAATCAATTTTGAAAGACGTAAATGTGGTTGGTATCGGAGTGTATGAGCGGTGTTAGATTTAACAGCGAAGTAAATAGTTCGTTAATGTTGTGACGGAAACACTTGCAAGCCTGGCTGATTTAGCGGCCTGGTGGTTCAATGGGTAGAATATGAGACCGGGATGCGGAAGCCTCCTGGCTCGAATCCCGGCCTAGCCGCTAGGTGTGCCCTTGAGCAAGACACTCAACGCTACCTGCTTGGGCGCTGTACTCCCCAGGGGGCTGGATTAAATGCAGTAAATAAACTTTATTGCCACGTTTATGTATATAATGACAATAAAAGGTAATAAAATATAATAATAAGTTATTATTATTATATTGTAACACCGGTGCCGCGACCAATGGTCGGCAGCCGGGAAGGGCGATTATGCACCTTCCCGGCAATCCTTGTAATTTAGTTGTGTTTGGTCGTATGAGTGTAGACCCATTGCCCCAAATCATTAATGTGAATCTACGTGTGGGTGATTTTTCCTTTTATAATCTGTCCCAAATGTCCTTGTAAGGACGTGTTTAATAAAGTGTTTTGGCAATCGCTTTTCCGAGTTATGACTAGCCACCGCCGGTACGGTGGTATCAGGGGCGGGATCGATACACACCGTATCGAGGAAAAACTCCAGCGGCTAAAGCTAGCTATGAGACAGGAGCTCAGGGCGCTACGCGGAATCGTAAGCCTCAGCCAGAGACGCACGCCGAGCAAAGCAGCGCGGAACACATCACACCGCCGGCTAAGCGCAGCGGAGGACGCGAACGCACCCCGGGAGTCTGAGGGGTGCCGCGGACACGCCACCCACACGCTCCCAAGATACAATGGCGAGCAACCATGGGAGCCATATGAGGTCCAGCTGGAGCTGGTAGCTACGACTAATGGCTGGACCGAAGAGACCGTCTCGGTCCGCCTCGGTCTCGCCATGGAGGGGAAGTCACTTCAGGTGCTGTTAGAGAGAGAGCTTGGGGGTCCTGGCTGCGGACATTACTGCGCTAACCAGGCAAGCATACCACGCCTACACTGCAGGTGTGCAGGAAGACCTGACACTACAGGCCTTCCTAGAGGCGCTGCTTCCTGAGCGCCTGCAGGAAGAAGTCCGCCTTCTCTCCCCACCGTAGACCACGCCCTCGCAGAGGCGGAGCGGATCGAGGCTGTTCTCACACCCCGCCCCCAACCCACGGCCGCTGTGTGCACAGCGGAAGAGGAGCGGGAAAGTGGCGAGGACGAGCAGGTGCGCCAGCTGCAGCACGGGACAGAGAGCGCAGGTGAGAGCGAGAGGACGGGGACAGAGGACCGCTCTGCTGGCGCTGCCGAAAACGGGGACACAAGGCGCCCGTGTGTAAAGCCCCATTCCCAGTACAGTCGGGGGCCTGTAGAGGGGCTGGCAGCGAAGAACCCCCCTTCGAAGTGGGTCGACTGGGGATTCACTTAGCCTGTCCCTGCGCTGCATCATTGAAGGCGCCTGCTACCGCGCCCTCATTGATAGCAGTGCCACGGTCTCCCTCATTAGACCAGGCTTGCTCCCGGAGACCGGAGACACACCCCTGGACTGCGAGGGACATCCCCAGGCCTGCCTGCGCTCGGTGACAGGAGAGACCGTGACCATGGTCGGGCGCAGGCGTGTGCTGCTGGGAGGAGCGTCCATCTTGCACGAGTTCTGGATTGCCCCCATCCGGGACGAGTGCATCATCGGGATGGACCTCCTTGTGTGCCAGCGTGCCATCCTGGACCTACAGAGGCACACGCTGCGCCTGGGGAACACCGTCATCCCCCTGTCCACTGCCTCTGCACTCCAGCCCCGAAAACACCCTACCGGCTGTGCCAGGAAGTCCCCTACTGAATCCATCGCTGTTGACTCACCTGCAGAAGAGAACCTCAAATGCAGGAGGAGGGCGCGGGGGAGCAGGCGGCACCGCAGTGCGAACGCTGCTTCACTGCAGCCACAGCAGGAGGCACAGGGTCAGCACCTGGAGGGGCAGGAAAGCACGGGAAAAGAGCCTGGTACCGCACAGGGGGAGGCAGAGAGAGCGGGAACGGAGCCTGTTGCAGCACAGAGGCAGGCTCCAAACAGGTCCGTTGGTGGGCGGCACTGCAGGAAGGGCCCATACCAATGCTCCCGAAGGTCCTCCCCAAAACCCCCAATCCAGGGCTGCCTGCACCAAGGCGGAACTCGGCCCCCAGTCGCGAGCACTGGCTTTTTCCACCGCGCCTAATGGACAATGTCATGGACAAAGGTGGCATGGCGGGTGTGAGAGTCGCCGGGACGGTCGACTGTTGAAGAGGGGGCTGTGTAACATCGGTGCCACGACCAATGGTTGGCAGCCGGGAAGGGTGATTATGCACCTTCCCGGCAACCCTTGTAATTTAGTTCCGTTCCACCCTGAGTGTGTTTGGTCATATGACTGTAGACCCTTTGCCCCAAATCCCTGGTGTGAATGTGCGTGTGGGTGATTGTTCCCTTTAGCGATCTGCCCCAATTGTCCTTGTCAGGACACGTTTAATAAAGCATTTTGGCAATCGCATTTCCGCGTCCGAGTCATGGCTAGCCACCGCCGTTACAATATGCTTAGCATAAATTATGCGGGCATCAGGATATGGTTGGACGCTTTATTGCCAAGTGTTTTCATTCTAAAAACTGTAGTACATACAAAAACACAGATGTGCAGCAGGTTGAAAACGGGTAGAAAAGAGGAAAAGTCCAGTGTACTGCTGTGCTATTATGAATATCTGCAAACAAAAAATATAAAACAACTGTACATTACATTCATTGTCTAACTTGTTTTCCTAACAATTTTAATATGATTTTGACTAATATCAATAGCCTTAATAAGTGCTTGTCTAGCGTATTAGTTTTACCACAGTTTCGTACATTAAGAACAAAACCCTGTTCACAGTTTATGTAAGCCGATTCACTTGAAGTTATGCCCTCAGTTGAAGACTTCACCATCTTCCATCATCAATGCGCTGAGCATAGGGAAGTCATTCCAGGCAGCACAGTCCTGTGTGTGACTCTCCACACCCTCAGGATACTGAGGAAAGAGGCCACATTTCTCTGCTCCACTGCAGGATGGCTCTGGGCTGGAGGGCTCCTTTTCCAGGAGAGGCTGTGTGGACTCTGATCGCATGTATGTTATGGGTGGTTCATGAGCCTGACTCCTGTAGGGGCTGGAGGCGACTACTGTGACATAAGGTACAGAAGCTGTGGGTGACCCACATGGGCTAGGGGGTGGTGACAGGCAGTCCAGTGGCCCCACTAGGTCTGCAGTGCTGCTGTTGCTGCCCGCTGTCCAATCACTCTCCTTGGTCTTGCTGTCCTCCTTTTCCAGTATGTCCAGGATGCTGAACCATGACAGATTCACAAGCATTGATTCGTGAAGCTCCTGGATATGATGGTTGTCCTTCTACAATGTGGCAGAGGTCACATTAAAACAATGTTATGGATTTCATGTACTCTGACAGTCTGTATAACAGCACTCACAGTTAAAGCGGGTTCAGTTTTTGCTGTGAATAAGATGTAATTTGTTAGGACTCCACACCCATGTATAAAAATTCTAAACCCAGTAAAACTATGTAATGAAAAGTCTGGTGACAGCATGTAAATGTAGTTTGTGTGTTTTATTATGAGGGAAAAACAAACACAGTAGATAGAGAAGGTGTTTTTGGGTGATTAATTCACTAAATAATAAGTAATAGTGTGGAGACTGTTCGACAGGTAAGGTGTGATTTCAGATGTCACTGTCACCTACTTTAAGTATGCTTAAGTCCTTCCAGTATTTAATACTGCTGTTAGCTGGATCTGGAACCATCGGCCACAATCGCATCTTCAGCCTTCAGGTGACAAGTGAGTGTCAAAAAAGAAGCATGAAAAAATCTAGCACAAACAACACGGATGTCACAGTGCTTTGGGGAGCAAGGGACTCACCATTTTTTTTTGGTCACAAAGAATGATAAACTACAGAAAGCTATAAAGAGGACGACAATGCAGGGTAACACCACATTAGAGAAAGTGCTCCAGATGTCTGGAAACAAAGGGAAAGACTATTTAATCCATGAGGCAAGCTGAGTTTTAAAAATAATTTCTTATTGATTTTTAATTGGACCAGCTGCATAAAGGTGTGAATCTGATTCAGACCTGTAGGTTCTGTTTTAAAGGTCATGATGGTCCCGTTCCGACTTCCTCCATAAGTACTAGCCTGGATCATAACTTTGTACATGGAGAAAGGCTTAAGGTTTCTCAAAGTCACATGGTCTTCCTCAGGATTAATGACCACAGCTGGAAGAAGAAACATGATTGGTCATAAGTGAAGACTGAAGCAAACACTGACAACAGACACCCCCACAACACAACCTGCACCTCGCTTCAAGTGGCAAACCACACTCTCTTCAGTCATAATCACAGTGAACCACGCCTTTAAGCACATCTACCTGTTTGGTCTACCTCGTTCCAATAGTAGACCATGTAGTTTCGGATGACACCATTTCTCTGCATTACCGGGATCTTGTCCCAGGTGAGCACTGCATGTGTGCGACCAATCTCCCGGATGTGTAACTGTGGGGTTGTTGATGGGGCTGATATGGGACAGGGTTGAAAAATCACATTGACCTATCATTATGGTCATGGTCTGGTTTCTGAACAGATAATCAACCAGAATGCCTGACCTTTTTGGTCTCAATTAGTGACACAGTCCAAGTTATAGATTGAAGTTTTTTTGTTGTTAAAACTGCCCGTCCTCAATTCAGCTTTAAGTATAATAACGGCCTCATCCTGACCTTATCAGGACAAAATTAATTGGGCCATGAAAAGGTAGGCAGGACAGCAGCAGTACAGTAATACTCGTTGGAAATCAACAAGTTGCAGCACTGCAGTTGCCTGAGCTGGCCACTAGAGGTCAACATTATATCAACATTCAAAACAGGTGTGTATTAAAGGAAATCTCTTCAGTTACTTAACATACCACCCTTGTCCCTATTTTATCATGGTTAATATTCTGGATTCTGTTTGTATTTTTTCTAACCTTTTTGTTGGGAGTATGCTTCCATTGTGTGCAGAATGCCAATTCCATCAGAGTACAGAGGGTACAGTGACACCTTGTATGGTGTATATGGCTCCACGTTTTCTGTAGGGAAACAAATAAAGTAAGAATGTAGTACAGGTAGGTGCAGGGCTATCATCTCATCCCTGATAATGGTGTGGCACAAGAGACCATTTGTCTTGACTCATACCGCTCATGACAAAGCTGGATTCATTTGCAGATATGACTTCAAAAGAGATGAAGCTGGGGTCCTCCTCCCCCAGTTTGCTCCATTCAAGTGCATAGCCAGTCAAACCAGGAGAGCCAGGTGCTGCCCACTGAGTCAATATGGCAGAGTCTCCAGAGCCAGAGACACTGAAATCAGAGACAGGGTCCAGGGCTAAAGAGGAAGAAGGGAAACAGACATGAGTCATGATCATACTAACACAAAACCAGAGCCACTAAGGTCAGAGACAGGGTCCAGGGCTAAAGAGGAAAGAGGGAAACAGACATGAGTCATGATCACACTGACACAAAACCAGAGCCACTAAGGTCAGAGACAGGGTCCAGGGCTAAAGAGGGAACAGGGAAAAAGACAAGTCATGATCAAACTGACACCAAACCAGACACAAATGACATCAGTGACATGGAATTTTTGGATAAGGTGTTTACCTGTCTGCAGGCGCACAGGCACCTTGATGGGGCTGGACTCCCCCCCTGAGTTTCTGGCTGTGATGAACACATTCCTGAATGTCGAGGACAGGTGGAAGGAACAGAAACCCCTGTCTGTGTTACAGAGCACTTTCTTCATCTTCCTGTTGTTGGAGTGTGACCCGAGGAACACTCGGAAGGACACCTTCTTTCCATTGGCTCTAAACTGTTTGGATGGCTTTTATTTGGAGAAAATGGGGGAAACAGGAGTATAATGAGCAGACCTTTCATTGGCAGTAGATCTATTTGTGCTGTTTTATAGAAAAAAATTGTAAATCCAGCATATTCACAAATACATAAACAGCTACCAGCCAACAAACAGGCAGTATTATAATGTGAGAAGGGCTGCTGGTAATATAGGGGTAAAGGATAGGGTGCTGAAACTACTGAAACTGTTGAAAATGAGCAGCAAATGGCATAGGATTTCTAGTCACGATTCTTTTAGCAGAAGGATGCTGGTTCAAGTCCCATGGAAGGCTTTAGTAAAGCTTTCAGCCTTTACAAACCAGTAAAACATCTAGCTGAAAAGGTTAGTGGAATTTTAAGCTTTGAGAAAAACAGCGCAGGAGCAGGTGTGTGAAAGCAGAGAAGTAGTTATCTGTGTGACCTAGTGGCTTTGAATATAAGAGCTGGAGTCACAGTGTGTGACTGTCACCTTCCAGAAAAGCAGCACTAGGGGAGGGTGTGGTGGGTCATCGCTGGTCCTCAGCCATGTTGTAAGGTGTCCATCTGGAGCTGCAGAGAGTGGAAGAAGGCCTGTCAGCTGCCTGTTAGGATTGGGGGGTGTTGAAAAGCTTGTCAGCTGCTTGTCAGGGTCCAGGAGAGTGTTGGAAGGCTTGTCAGCTGCTTTTCAGAAGTGTTGAGGGGTGTTGGAAGGGTATACAGTTGCCAATCAAAAGTGGGGGGAGGTGTGTTGGAAGACCTGTCACCTGCCCATCAGTTCACCTTTCTCAAGCGTGGTGCCAGCCTGGTGCATACTCCATGGACTCCACGGCCCTGAGCTGTAACGAACCCTCATCTGGACCTGGTATTCAGTCCCATGCAGGAGCCCGCATTTCTCCAGGTCTACAGGGGTATCTGTGTACTTCTGGAAGGCAATCAGAAGGTGGCAGAGAGGACTACCATTAAATTCTGTGACATGAGGACCAGCAGCTGCTTCTCTTGCTTGTAAAAAAAAACAGATGTAGATAAAAAAATTCTGAAAGCCTTAAGAAAACCAACAAATGTCTACTAAAAAAATTTCTTTATCAGTTTTGTTACAATGTTTGTGAATGAAATGTCAAATGAAAACATTGTACTCGTGTACAATGTTTTCACTTGACATGTGCAAATATGACAGAACCAAGGCCTGGTTCTGAATGGAGCACCATCATTGAGATCCAGAGCTGGCTCTCCTGTGCTTTCAGGCGCAGCTCCACTGTGAAGATCAAAGCGAGCCAATCATGGTGCTCAGACAGCCTCCACTGGATATTCAGGCAGCCATACTTTGTTGGCCCCGCCCACACTTTCAGCAAATGGGGCGGGTCCAAAAGAGCTGCAGAAGAATAAGGGGCAGGAATCTTAAACACTGTTTGCCAAAGGGATTAAATTAAGGCTAGGAGACAAAAAGACATAGACATTCCTGAACCTAGTGCCTCTTCATCCACATATTAAAGCCTCAGACCACAGCTTAAATATCAAGATAACTGCTATAATACAGTTTAAAAATATACATTTTTTCATCCAGGCGGCACAGTGGCATGGTGGTTAGCGCTGTCGCCGTGCACCTCCGGGCCTGAGGTTCAATTCCAACTTTGGGTCTGTGTGCATGGACTTTGCATGTTCTCCCTGTACTTGGTGGGTTTTCTCCGGGTGCTCCGGTTTCCTCCCACAGTCCAAAAACATGCAGGTTAGGTTGATTGGTGTGTGCCCTGTGGTGGGTTGGCGCCCTATGGGCTCCAGGTTTCCCCGCGACCCTCACCAGGAATAAGCGGTTAAGATAATGGATGGATTTTTTCATCCATAGTAATAAAGTTAAGTAAAAAATCCCTTTCTTAAACGTGAGTCTGTTTTGCTTAATCAAAAATGTACAAAGACACAGTTCGTCATCCAAGATTTTCCAAAAGTGTTCACTAAGGGAATACTTAAAATTAATTTCCAGAGGACCATGAGAACTAGAGGGTGAGAAATTACAGTGACACCTGTGGTGTTTAATGAGGTATACTTCTACTTCACTTTAATTGGTCAGTAAAATCCCCACCTGTATCAGGAGTTTATGAGAGGAAGTAAAATGTCTGAACACTGTCAGGCTGCCAAGGTGACACATAAAACTAAGGCATATCCCATAATAGCAGACTGATGACAAAGACACACAGGACAGGTCTGTACCGTTCTCCATTGGGTCCAGGACCAGTGGTTTAGATGAGGCCTGACCAAGACCATTTGTGGCCTTCACAAAAATACGCATCTCACTGAAGAGGCAGAACTCCCTGCGTGGAATGGTGTAGGTGTGGACCCCAGCTGGCAGGGTGTAGTTTCTCTGCTCCATCTGAGATCCCCTGGCAAGGACAAAATCAGTTTCTCGATTATAGCACAACAAAAGGTCTTTTTTTAAAAGGTCATCGACCAGAGTGTTCAGACTGGCTGCCAGCTTTGGCGCTCACCTTATTTCTGTGTGGAGAACATACGTTGTAGGCAGGTGAGTCTCAGCACTAGGCACCCAAGTGCATGACAGTGTGTACGGCTTGGTCAAATTGGTCACACAGGTAAGGTTCTGGGGTGCTGATGGCGGGTCTAGGAAAAGCATGTAAACATTATGAAAGCATGTGTGGACATTGTGTATGCAAACACTATGACAGCATGTGGACATGTGTGCACACAGTGTGTAAACATAGTGTGTAAAAGAGCATGTGGATATACTTTGTGCAAATGTACTGACAGAGCGTGTGGATGTAGTGTGTGTAAATATTACAAAAGAGCAACGGAAAGTACGTGGAAGTTGAATCATGTCAGCTGGAGTTCTTTCTTCTTGTTAGGAATGTTTCACTGCTTATCCAAGTATCTTGCTCTGCTTTGAGGCTTTCTTGAGGCTGAAGAAGCTACTTGGACAAGCAGTGAAATGTTCCTAACAACAAAAAAGATGTTGAGTTGGCATGATTCCACTTCCAGACAGCTCCACCTGGATGACCGAGAATCTTCATCGACAACACAAAATACGATAATTTCTGGAGAAATTTCTTAGATTCTCTAAGTTAGCATGCGGCTTTGCACTACATTAATACATAATTTTGATAAAAGTTGCAAGTTGCAAAAAGTCTCATCACGTAGACTGAAAGATCCCATCTGCAGCAAACAGAAAAGAATAGCTGCAGCACAGTATAGGATAGTAAAAACCAAGTACTCCAACCGAGTATAGCTCACTGCAAACTGGGACTGCTCCATAATAGTTAATGAATGAACACAATTACTTTGAACAACAATATTGAAAACACAGATCTACAGAGCCGCTTAGGTGTCATGGTACAAAAAAAGAAAGAAAAAAAAATTTGTAGACAATGACATTTTATATATCATCGCATTCTTCACTGCATGTTTATTTTATTTGATTTTATTTACCTTTTCTACTGCTGAGTACAGAAGCAGAGTGCTTGAATTTCATTGTATGTCTCATACAATGACAATAAAGAATCTTAAATCTTAAATTCTCTAGAATATGAGAATACGTGCACTCTACTAAATAGGTCAATTTAATTTATTTGCATGTTTATTTGTTCAAACATTTACTGACAAAAAGACAAGAGGCAGAGTTGGAAGTAGCAGAGTTGAGGTCTTCTTTGGGAGTGATGAGAATGGACAGGATTAAAAATGAGCATATTAGGGGGGCAGCACAGGTAGGACAGTTTGGAGATAAAGTGAGAGGCGAGACTTAGATGGTTTGGACACATGCAGAGGAGGGATACAGAGTAAATAGGGAGAAGAATGCTGAGGATGGAGCTGCCAGACAGGAGGAGAGGAAGGCCAAAGAGGAGGTTCATGGACTTAGTGAAGGAGAACATAAAAGAGGTTGGGGTGACAGAGGAAGCTGCAGAGAACAGGTTGGTATGGAAAACAACAGCTTTAATTTAGGTTTATATTTGTTACTAACAGTAATCTATCAATATAGACTTCTTCTTCTTCTTTCTGCCTGTTCTCTACTTTTGCTACAGATCATGATGTCGTTCGCAAACTTCATAGTCCATGGAAACTCCTGTCTGACCTTATCTGTCAACCTGTCCATGACCATTGCAAGTAAGAAGGGGCTGAGAGCTGATCCTTGATGCAATCCCATTTCTACCTTGAACCAGCTACCACAGCTCCTCTCTTGCCACTGTCATATGCTTTTTTTAAATCCACAAACACACACTCCTTCTGACGTTCTCTGTACTTCTCCATCAACATTCTCAAAGCAAACACTGCATCTGTGGTGCTTTTTCTTGGCATGACCCCATATTATTGCTCACTGATCATCACCTCATGTCTCAACCCAGCTTCCACTACTCTTTCTCATAGCTTCATAGTGTGGCTGATCAACTTTATGCCTCTGTAGTTGCTACACAGTGTGGAACGGAGGCTCCTGAAAACGACAAAGTGTATAAACGTAGTGAAAGAGTGTGTAAATGTCCAAGACTTTGGAGGAGACACCCCAGAATAGTAAACTGACAAAGAATGAAACATGAATGAAACACAAAGCCTAACTTTAATTTTAGCTCTATATAAAGAAAAAAAAACTGTGTAGTATTGCTTAGTTCATATGAATTAGTAAGGTAAAAAAAATTATATATATATATATATATACAGTATATATATGAATTACATTATTACTATTATATAATGAATTCTGCATTAATAAAAAAAAATAATAATGGAATTAATGTATAAACTGTATATATATAAACTGAATAGCCTTGCACTGCCTAACTTACATTGTTCTTTTTAAATACTCAGGGTTGCACATATTGTATAAAACAGCCTCCTCCATTGCACTCTCCAAACAATTTGCACATTTGCACATATGTATATAACCTCTCATAACCACTATATTATAACCATTGTACATAATATCTCCTTCATTGCACCATCTGTTACCGTTTGCGCTATTGTATAGACCCCCCCTTTTGCTATACTGTTTATTCATATTCATATTATTCATATTCATTCATTTACATCCTATATCATAGCCTTACCTACCTGTGCATATGTAAATATTCTGCACTGCTACCAATGTACTTTTGGTTAGATGCTAACTGTATTTCGTTGCCTTGTACTGCACCATGCACAATGACAAGTTGAATCCAATTTAATCTAATATGAGGAATTCAGATGGCAGCAGCTAATTTGTTTTCAATAGTGTAAAGTTGGAGAGAGGCGATTACATACACCCTGCTCTGATCTCCACTCCAGCCACGATGTGGCACTCCATGTTGACACAGATGCAGCAAGCCAGCTGTCCCCTGGTCTCTTTGAAGCTGGGGATCACCACGCTGTAGCTGTGGTTTTTGTTGGGTGACGCTCCCGTTGACTTAAATGGGATTCGCTGGTTAAGAAGCCACTCTACCTCCACAGTTGGACTCTGTATGAGTGCACAGTCAGTGCTGAGGACACAGGAGGCATTGATTGCAGATCCTAAAAGGACTGTGGGCTCTGAAACATGGATCTGGGCACAGGCAGATCTACCAACAGCTGCAGCAGCTAGACCTAGGAGAGGCAGAGTAATATTGTATTAAAACCATTGAACTTGCTGGTCCACCTTGTGGTTGGAGGGAGAACTGTTTCTATGACCTCATACACAGAAACTATATGGCATCCACTGATTTCCTCCTCTTATTGTCCAGCTGAAAAAAAAATGTCTTTTATAGTCCTGTCAAAATGTTTCTGTGATTAGTTTATTTATTTTTATTGCTGGGTTACACTAATCTGCCACTGACTCAATGTCCAGGTGATTTTTGAGCATAATATGCCAGATATATACTTTCATATGTGTGAAATTAGAACACACATATGAAAGTCGGTGCTTGAGGCGCATATTACAAACATAAACGCCACTCAAATAAATAATAAATTTATTTTTTATTATTAAAATAATAAAAAATAAATGTTGGTGAAGAAAATTCAAAATATGAAAAAAGTGCATCTTCAGAGCTCCATATGTATTCCAAAACCAGTATTCTACACCCTGATCCATAATGAGACACGGTAAATCAAAAGGATGAAGTTCACATAATCGCAGCACATACACCTTGTGGCACCTGATAAATCGACTAGTGCCTGTTATTCAGGATTCATTACAATGGTATGAAAGGTGTAATGACCAGCCAGACAGTTCACTCATGGAACAGCTTTGGTCATGTAACTGGCATCATGTCTTGAGAAACGTTGTTTCCCTGAAGTATCGTTTGCACAGCAGAGAACTTATTTCAAAACCCGTGGTATTCGTTTCAAAACACGAGCTTTAAAAGTCTGTTTTGCATTAGATTCTAACCCCGATTGTCTACATGGTTGCACGTCTTGCTACTCTACTCTTACTTACCATTTTGAAGACAAGTCGCAAACGTCAACGCCATCAGCGTAACGTTTGTGAACAGACTTGCCATGGTGACAGGACCTAAAAAAGTAGAAAGCATTAACCGTAATTATGCAAAAAGGAAAATCACTCAAAGAAAAAGGAACAGGTGGCAATTAATATCACTTTTATAAATAAACTGTGATCATAATAAACAATATTACTTAAAGAAAGGAGTATTGACTCTGATGCAGAAAACAGCGATACTGAAAAAAAGAGTACAGATTTTAAACTATATTAACGTAATTGTTAATTTTTAAACAAAAAAGATTTCAAAAACATAAAAATACAACCAAAGCCATTAATAAAATGTGTAATATGGTACTCAGCAGTCATATTGTACATGGCAGTTAAAATGAAATAAAGTGCATTTAAAATACAGCATATGTATTATCATATATCCTCCATAGCCAAAACGGTAAATTTATTATAACCTTCTGGTGTCTTTACAATTATTAAATAAACACTGCTATGCCAAAAAGAGTACATAAACGTAGTGGAAAGAGTTTACTTAAAATTTTTTTAGCTTTTCATACAAAGTGATTTACTGTCAGACACAAGGACGGAGAAGTGGAAAACTATCAATGTTCAATCACTTGCTGCCATACTGGGTGAATTTATTTGTTATCATACAACAGTTATTTCCGACGAAGTAATTTCACAGAGTGAAAGATATTCCACAAGTTCTGATATACGGTATAACAGCACTGGGACATTTAACTTTATGTACCACTCCCCTTCACAGGTGTTCTAATAATCATTAATTAAGACTAACTGTCGGTCACGAGCTGAACAGTACATGGTAACTAACTATACCGAAAAGAACTATTTGTGTTGGCAGAGCCAAATAACTGATTAAATAAACAAATAAATCATAATCTGTTGTCAACTAATAAATGTGGTTTGTAGAACTGCTGTACAAAAGCAATATTCCACTCGTGTGATATTGCTTGATTGAACAGGCTGAAATGTTTTTCAGTGATTAAATAGAATGGACATGTACACATTTGCTCACAAGTTGATTTAGTTTAGTCAATATTGCTCATCATGTTGATGATGTGAAGATTGAAGGAAACTGCTAGACCAGATGTGACTCATGGGTCTTCACACCGATGGTGTGAGAAACTGGAGTCTGTGTAGCGCTGCGGCGCTGATAACATCAACCCATCACATAGCATTCATCTAAATGCATAATACGTGGCTAGCAAGACGCTGCACTCTCCTTGTTTCAGCTGTGATTTTGTTCTACTGTGTGCTGAAGTCCAACCCACGGTCACAAACAGATTAACGCTCTGGAAAATGAGCAGTTTAACTTAAAAATGAGAACTTAAAAATGTTAAATTTGCCCTTCGTAGCGTACATAAATATTATTGGTATTAAACTTAGCATTTGGCAGTTAAATTTATTCTTTACAGCTCAAAGCTGGTTCACTGAAGGTTTGTAAGGCAACCACTGCCTTCCCCTGATAGATAAACTCAGTTTGTGTGATATTTCATGTCAGTGGTACCGTACAGTGATATAGGTGCATCTTTTAATCAGTCGCCAAGTGGTCGACAGACTGGAATAAAAGCCAAGAGAACGTGAAAACTATGGATTCATCTTTCAATGCCTGATCTGGATGGATAAAAAACAATAATCAAATTGGTTTGCCTTTTGAAAATGAAAGAATCTAAATGTGCAAGAAATAATGTTTATGTTGTCATTACTATAACACACATTTATGAGTTATACGAGTTATACAAGTTATACGAGTCTCAGTACACAGTACTTCAGTAATTTCTAGTGTAAACTTTATACAATGTGATTTGTTCAGCATCTTCAATAGTCTGAATGTGGCCTTATTTGGTCTGTTGCTGCCTGTCTGCAAAACACCAAAAAATATCAAGTAATAAATGTTGGCTATGAAATAGTGCACATTAAAACACACAGTGTACAACATGGGTATAAGTTGGGGAGGGGATACATTCCCCCCTCAGTGTTTGGAGAGGAGTAAATTGTCCTACCCAATCTCCATGCATCCTCATAACTTTAATCAGGTAAGAGATTTTATGCCATAAGTAATGTGCTTAACCCTAAAAATTAAAATTAAACCAATTCCACTGATGTACAGTAAAACACACAGAGCATAGTAAAACACACACAGAGTCCATGTACATGTAAAAGGACATTGGGATGCACTTACTGTAACAGAATTGTCAGAATTGTCAGTGGTCCAGAAGCAGGATGCCGAGAATGTCTGTGTAGTCATGCACTGGTCAGGCTCCCAGCATTGTGGTCAGCAATGAGACGCAGGGCAGGATAGCAATATCGGGCCTTCAGTCTTCCTCTGTGAGAGCTGGCAGCCTATTCTGGTGTTATCTCCACAGCACGGGGCACAGGAGATCAGGGCCCACGCTATCAGTAAACAGTCAAACCGCATGCTTGTGAAACCTCCCTTCTTTCAGTGCTGCCCACGTAAGCTGCTGTGATGCTTATCATTGGCCACTCACATCATATTGTGACATTCTGAGGTTATTTCCAGTAACGTTTGGAAAAACATAAACCGAGTAAACCAGCTGTCTTCATTTGTTTCTTTTTGTTGCAAAATCTTTCCTCCCAAACACTGTGTTAATATTCAGTTTAAGATGAGAACAGTAATTTTAACATTACCATTTTCAGTAAAAAAATCGATTAATTGACCTTCCCCAGAAAGGCTGTAGACTGTGCATCCCTATAAAATGCCCACTCTTGATCTCAAAGTCTTGGTTAGTGCTTGAATCAGAGACCTCCTGGGAATATCAGGTGCTCTGCAGTATTCTCCACAGAAGAAAATGACAACTCAGTCTAATATTCTGACAAAAAAAGCAAACAGAGGAGAGCACAGAGATCACACTTGGTGTGACGGACTCCATAAGGTCACGAAGTTTCAGACCAGAATAAAATACTAAAACAACAACAACATAAAGGCCAATGTAAACACTTGAAGCAGATATGTGGGTGAACTGTTTTTAATGCAAAAAAAAAAAATAAATAAAAATAATAATAATAATAAGCTCTAGTATTGGGACTCTTAAGCTGTATGATGGACTGGGAGAGTGGCACAAGTGCCCAGGGGCCTGGGCGGGGACAATTCTAGAAACTTCAGAGGCCCTAGACAAAATGCTTCAAGGGGATTTTTGCAGATTTGTCACTGCGATATGTACTATGCAAATGACTGCCCTCAAAGGCTCCCTTCCAGCTTGGGGCCCCAGGCATTTGCCTGTGTTGCCTGTCCTATCTCAGCGCCTCTGGGCCTAGGAGTGCCAGGGTCCTCACAAAGCCTCAAGTCATGCAGCCCAAGATTTCCACGTGTAGCTGAACACCTGGGCTCTCAAAATTTATAGCGTAATCGGAACACTAGGACCTTTGTTCATTATAGTTTGATCTGAACCCAGGTTGTCTCAACAGTTATAGTATGATCTGAACATCAGGACCTTCGACAGAGTGTAGTTTAATCTTAACATCAGAGACTCCAAAGATGTGTGCTCACGGGCCTTGTGGGACGATTATTTTACCCTATTTATAAAGGTTATTTATATGAAAATAAATGGTACCACTTGAGAGGAATTTTCATTAGAGGTGTAACTCTGCCTTGGTCACACATTCCCAGCTACTGGGTATTGAATTAGCTCAAGACTTTTAGAAATGAGACAAGCTCATGAGTTCAGATCAGACACCGTGACTGAGGTTCATGGACTGGTTTAGACACAGTGTCGATATATGATGGAGTCAGCCTGCAGTCAGCATATGATTGACTCAGCCTGGCATCAGCATATGATGGAGTCAGCTTGTTCTGGCCTAATTACTGTCACAGTGCTGCTCATGTTTCTCCCTCTTGGCCTGTGAATTCTACTGGCAATTTGCTTGATGATAAAACAGTGGGTGCTGTTGCCCGTGCGGCCGCCGAGCGAGTCGCATCGTTATGTGGCTTATCGTTATGTGGCTTATCGGATGCCTGCATAAAGGACAACTTGAGTTCCTTACACACTCATACTTCTTAACGCATGCCTAATTGCAAGCCAGTTCTAAATATGTATTGCTGCATGCAGTACTGATTTAGAAAGAGAAGGAAGCAATTTTTTTTTGAGGGGATTTACTGTCCTCATTGTGATTTTATACACTGGCAAACATTTTTTTGCATGTTAATTTGTTTTTTTTTTCCCCCACATTAAAACACTCTGTTATGATGCGTTTGTTTCCACAGAAAGTATGGATTCAATATAAATTTATTACCATAATAATGACATGTTTCTAATCGTTAAATAAATAACAACAACCATATTCAGGCCTGGAAAATGGTGTTATGTAAGGTGAGAAAGGAATAAGTATTTTTGGAACTGAGATGGAATCAGAGTTTTATTATTTGTCAATCAGAGCTGGCAGTGGATCAGTGTAAATAAGTCGCTCCCTGAAGGTAAGCCCCCAGTTGTCTTGTGTATTTGAATAAATAGGCTGTGAAACGAGAGCATCAGAAACTAGGGAACTTGGAAAGAGATGCCCTTCTGTCATTGTGACTGTAACCCAACACTTCTGTACCTGACATGTTTTTACATCAGGCACCATTTCTTGTGTTTTGGGAGATGATGTGCAGCCCACCTACACCCACAGAGATAACTTTTTGAATTTTAGTATTCAAGCACATTCAGCTGACATCTATACAAACCTGACCTATCAGATGGATGACTCTTATACTTGGACCTCTAACCATTAACCCTGTCATGTTACCATTATAGAAATCATAGAATTGTTAAAAGGTTTTAAGCCTTCCTCCCAAGATAGAAAATACCATAATCAACACCTGTCCTCCGTGGAAAACTGACTTCAATTCAACGTTCTTTATTCTTTTCGTTCTTTTTTTTTAGAAATATTCTGTGAGCTGCTGTTCAGTTAAACATCACGTAAAAACTGCAGACAGGAATATACTTATGAATTCACAACCAATACTACAAAAACAAGGCTGGAAGTGTAATGTTCTTTAAAAATAATTTTGTTAGAGATTATTTCACTTTTTGTCAAACCAGCTCATGGACAAGGGATGCATACTTGTAATCTATACTACTTTTCCTCCTGGTAAAGGATACTTATCACTATGTTGTGACAAACTGTAAAAATTACTTGAATTATAGCTGCTCTTTTCTTTCTTGCACGCTCTCTCTTTCTCTCTCATGAAGATTACAACACATCCTTGATGGAGCAACAGCTTCTTACAAGAACAGACAGACTTTCCACCTTGTGGTCTTCAGTGGCCCCATCAGAGATGAACAGTGAATTTTTTATTTTATCTCACACCCGTGAGACATACGTGGCATACTTATATACACAGAGCATTGAAAAGCCAAATGCTTTATGCCTGTTTGAGGGTCTGTCTCAGTGAAGCACATATTCTCTGCCGCATGAGTACACTTCCTCAGTCAGTAAGTTAGACTGGAAATGGCAGAGGGGATTTTCGGAAAAGCAGAAGGAGACTGCTCTCTTGCATGCATTTCTGGATGATTCATAGCCTTGCAAACAGGCCAGTCCCATGACATCGAAACGACATGCATGACACTGAACACAGAAGAGCAATGCGTGATATGTAACATGCTTAACACCAGCCATTACACAAATGTTTCTGTGTCTCTCTGAATTTAACAGACTTAGTAATGAGCAGCACACGCATGTTTCTATGAGTTTCTCAGTGACTTTAACATGCTTAGTACTTGTTAGGACGTGTGTGTGTGTGTCTCGGTGAATAACACAATTAATGCTGGGCAGGATACGTCTCTTTCTGTGCATCTCAGTTATCCTGTATTTTTGTAAATGGTAAGCTGACCTTTTATATTAATATAGTAAATAGCACACATCAGTTATCTGTGAACAAACAGAAAACCAACAGAAATATACAGTACATTTTTATTAAAAAGGTTTTAATTACCATAAGATAAACTAAGATATATAAATTCTTACATATTATGGTGATTTAAATTGACTATAGGATTAAAAAAAATAGCAAGATTTGTTGAATGTAAGTGTCCACCACCTACTGCTGGGCTGTGTTTCACATTATCTCAGATCTTAGTTGGTTTATTGACATAATAGCTGTACACAGCAAGTCAGCTTCATCTGCCTTTTCAGGTGTCAACCAGATGTTTTTCAAAACACTTGTATCAGTGCTTAACCAGCTCTGGGGAACCTCTGCAGCATCTTAAGTGCAACAAACAACACAAAACACAAAAGAAAGTGCTAAAAATAGCACATATCTACACACACATATCAGTGTATGAGCAAGAAATACAACCTCATGCTTGTTCTGACAGTGTTCCACAGTGATATAACTGCTTTTCAGCCAGGTAAACAGATGTGACAGAGAACTGCACATACATAGTTCCACAGCAAATAGAACTAAAGTAAATTAACCCAAGGAGGCAAAACCAAACCCACACTGATGATAACAAAGGTGTGACAAACCAGATGTGCCAGACAGCCAGATGCCACTTTCTAATGGTCCCTGTAACAGCAATGAGGGCAGTGGATGGCTCAGTGAAAAACAGGTAATGACAGCTCACCTTACGAAGGGCTGCTCATTGCCTTGGACTGACTGCATAGAGGAAATAAAGCAAAATAATCCAGATCATTATAGTCCAGCTGTAATTCATGGTCCTCTCAGGTCATGGAGCTCCATGGTAAAGGACAGGGCATGTGGCAGAAGAACATTGTGGGGAATGCAGAAGAAAGAGCTTGTACTATTTTAGTTTCTGAACTTTTTTTTCCAGGAAAATATTGCTGACAGTGGTCTTTCTTTGAGAGAGAGAGAGAGAGAGAGAGAGAGAGAGAGAGAGACTAAGGCAATATAACATACATGTATATCGTGAGGCCAGGAGGGAAACTTAACTGGAGGATAAAATGTGGGGCGTGGATCTGTGCGTGTGTGTGTGTGTGTGTGTGTGTGTACATGTTATTCTGCTCTTGTGTAGCCATATGAATGGGTGGTTCAGCTACAACTCAAGGCAACGCTGATAAGTTTTACACACAACACACTTACTAAGTGCTTTTAAATAGATGTCTGTGTGTGTGTGTTTGTGTAGGTCTCTTCATTCTCAGTGTCTGTGATAAGGAAGCTATAACTCCCAAATTGCATACCTCTTAGATGGCTTGTTAAGCTTCCGCTGTGCTGCCACACCTGGATCAGAACTGCCACACACCCACAGTGTGACCTCACTCAAGTCACTTGACAGATTGTCAAACGTGGCTGGACCTTCCTGGCCTCCCTTCATCTCTGTGACTGTTTCTGTTTTTCCTCCAATTGGGACAGGGAGGCTGAGACACTGTCAGTGACACACGTTGTCATTAGCTCATATCTACATCTTTTTTGCAAAAAAACTTCCAAAGAGATGCAGGGCCTGTGTGGGCAGGTGCGCATAGTTCAGAGTAGCAAGGTGAGGCTCAATGGAGACAACCTGCGACTTCATATGGCGGTCAAAATATGACGGTCCCAATGACCTTCGTGTTCTTTGAGTTCCATTATCTGCCAGGGCAAATAGTGCTCACCAGTGCTGCTCTGGCTTTCTAATAGAAACTGTCTTTCATGTGACTGCTAATACTTCTGTGAACCCTATGTCAGAGTGGTCCAACAAATTCAGTTTATGGTCTTATTAAACAGTAAAATTATTTGCTGTCAAAGTTCTCCTCTTGAAGCACCTGAGAGTGCAGAGCAGTTAATCATTTTGATAATTCATTCTCATACACAGTGGAACCTATCACTGTATACATGAAAATGATGATGCGTGACTCAATCAGCGAAGCATGAAGGCAGAGTATAAGAGACTTAACGAGTGTGTAACAAACCACACAGGAAAAAAGAACACTCACAGGGAACGTAGTATACACTCATTAAAAGTACATTAAAGGATAATGTCATTGTTGACATGTTTTAGTTGATCTTTTCCACTAATTTTCTGTAACAAACATAATAATACTTACATAATACTTCTTAGTAAATGAGGAATGAAACTCAGACAATGAAGAAAAACAAATTATGTACACCAAGAAAGTCAAACTGGGAAAGTTAGGCTGTGCACATTGAGAAAGCCAGACTGTGCACACTGAGAAACTGGGCAAGCCAGACTGTGCACATTGAGAAAGTCAAACTGATTCCACTGTTCTGTACCTGGATGTTTTCCCAAAATGCACATGTGGAAAGCATAACCTTTAATATATGTGTGAGGTAATACTGTTGGTTGTGAACCTCAGCTTTGGTTTTTGTAGGGCTGTAAATCCTGGCAGAGGAGAATTCAGCACAAACTGTCAAGATCATGGCAGGTATATATATTACTTGTCTACAAAAATATACATAGCATATACTAAAAAAAAAAAAAAAAATTATATATATATATACACACACACACACACAATATATATATTCATCCATTATCTTAACCGCTTACTCCTGGTGAGGGTCGCGGGGAAACCTGGAGCCCATCCCAGAGCACATAGGGCGC
>JABJVR010016218.1:0-41533 GCA_025773905.1 Chitala chitala | reverse complement strand
AGTGCACGCGTTCACTATGATGGCAGCGGAGAGCACGCGTTCACTATACTGGCAGCGGAGTGCACGCGTTCACTATACTGGCAGCTGAGTGCACGCGTTCACTATGATAGCAGCGGAGTGCACGCGTTCACTATACTGGCAGCGGAGAGCACGCGTTCACTATACTGGCAGCGGAGTGCACGCGTTCACTATGATGGCAGCGGAGTGCACGCGTTCACTATACTGGCAGCGGAGTGCTTCACAACCAGTTGTTCACTCTGCAGTAGCCTTAGTAAATATTTGTTAAAATGAAAGAGAGACAGCAAAGTGATTTTCAAGCCAGACCCATAAACCTAAGTTTTGCCTTTCAGGAGTAACCCTACTGCAGTGCTTTTCAGCAAAGCTCTTAAACCCAATTTATCCATAAAATATCCTGCTAAAATTGTTAAAAATTGAAAGTTATTTTGTGTAAAGGCATGAGCCAACCAACATTAATATCCAATTTGACTATGAAAATATCTGGGGGCTATATTAAAAACCTTTCTGAAAATTTATGTAAGAGGGTATCAAATGCTAATTTGTGCGCTTTGTGAGATTTTCTATTCTTAGAGAGGTTGTAATTGAACTGTTTTGTAAACCTGTGCACTTGTCCTCTGGCTGGTAGCACAGTGCATTTTTAAGCAATCTGGGGCTTAGAGGTTACATTGAATTGCTTTCTGAAACTTGGGATGACCTCGTGTCATGTCCTGTCATAGTGTTGTCTTCAACCCCCATGCCTTCCTGCAGTGACTGTACTGTTCTGTGGTGATTTGCTTTCCAGGACAACGTGGACCTGGGGGACCTCATGTTCTCACTATGTTACCTTCCAACGGCTGGCCGGCTGACTATCACTATCATTAAAGCCAGAAATCTGAAGGCCATGGACATCACTGGAGCATCAGGTGAAGATCACTACTGTTTGTGAGCCAAAATGAAGAACCACAGATATTATCATCTTATCACTGACACCTAAGTATGCATGACATAGGGCATCTGTTGCATTAACACAATGGACCATGCATATAGTATGGTCTTCACGGTAACTTTATTGTCTCTCTTATCCAGTCATTATTGCCACTAACATATATTGCATGTACCATTATGGGTGTATAATACTGAAGCTTAATAATTAGGACATTAAAGTATTTCCATTTTCCCAGGTTTTTATGAAATGTTGCAGTATACACTGCAAAAGTCATGGAAACCTCTAATGCATGACTATGATTAGGTACTTTGGAAAACAGTTAATAAGAGGATCTAACATGTACATTATTAAGCCTTTTGTAGACTGAAGGCTAAGAGCCCCTGTCATGAGTATGATTATGGATTCTGCTGAAGAACCGCTAAGAGCTTTTTCCTGTTCACCCATCCATGCTCTTGTATTCCTTCATTCAGCTGTGGTTCTTTTTTCCCACTAGATCCTTATGTGAAAGTGTCTTTAATGTGTGAAGGACGGCGGTTAAAGAAGAGGAAAACATCCACAAAAAGAAACACACTAAACCCCATCTACAATGAAGCCATAGTTTTTGATGTTCCCCCAGAAAACATTGATCAGATCAGCCTTTTAATAGCTGTGATGGACTATGATCGGTGAGAATGATTCTTCTGTGAAGTTGTTCCTGTTCTTTGCTTTGATGAGTAGAAGTTTAGCAGAACAGCCTCAGGGCTGGGACTGATTACTAAAGGGATTGGGAATGCAGATGGTGTGGTGTTCCTGTTGGGAACATCAATGAGGAAAGTTTTTTAAAAGCCAACATGAGACCATGTGCAGCACTTTAGCTGGAGGCTTTATGAAAGAATCTGTTGTGGGCCCTTTTCACAGTGTAGGTCATAATGAGGTGATTGGTGTGTGCCGAGTGGGCAACGACGCACAGAGGCTAGGCCATGACCACTGGAGTGAAATGCTGGCGTATCCACGCAAGCCCATCGCTCACTGGCACCCTCTGGTGGAGGTAGGACCAAAGTCAAGCCCATTATTTCATTCTTCTATCAACCCATTCTTTCATGCTAAAAACCCTGTTCAGGGCTACCAAGACCTACAGCCAATCTTTGACAACACAGTACATGTTTACTCACCTGGTCAAAAACAAAAAGCAATTTATTACTGGTGTAGCCAAACCAGCATGTGATGAAATCTTGTAAAGAAAGCTAACTTTCTGCAAAGGGAATGTGAAAATTGTACATAGCAAACAGGGCCTGCTTTTCAGCCCACTGCCTGGGAGGTCAGAAGGTACATTAACTACCTACTGAAAGAAGTGTGTGTTCAACATTGCTTCTGTTTGAAAAGTGCCACAGTGGGGAATCAGACAGCCCACTACCTTTGTTTTTTTAGGCAGGCAGGGTGAGTGTTTTCTGTATTGACAATCATGAAAAAAAAGAACGAGATGAGGCCAAAAATTTTGGGTGAAAACAGAGGCCCATTTTAAAGAGATGTTACAGGTTCAGCAATGTCCTCCTCAAGGGGGAAGTACATAAACCCAACAGGATTTGAGCACCCTGAGCTTTGTTTTGTTTGAAAGGCTTCATTGCAACTTGGAAAAATCTTCATTTATGCCACTGTGACCTTCAAGATGCATGTTTTATTCAGCACTCTGGGCCCCAAGTCATTGCATTGAAGATTAAATTCACTTTGCAAAAGCAATTTTTCTTAAAACGATATTTGAAATGTTGACACGCTATTTCAAAGGCCTTGTTGCTGCTTCTGAACAGCTCCCTTTCATCCCTGCAAAATTACATTCAGCCTTTGTTAAATGGGCAAATATTTGTTTGAATGCTCAGAAAAATGTTCAAAGGCTTAACTGACCCTGTTTGTTTTGGCATCTTCTCAACATGTGTTTGAGCTTCCTTAACTAGCTGCATTCAGGTTTTGGGGGCACATACAGAAAACACAATAGAAATTTGGACATTTTTATGGTGGAACAGGGATTTAATGCAATAACACTTTGCCAGATGACCTAAGGACACAATGGCACATTGTTAGCTGGAAACACAAAATTCTGACTACAAACAGTAGTAGTACACATTCGGCTTTATTATTCTGGACAAATTGTAAATTGCTTTCCCCTATTTTCCTGCTGTTTTCAACAATTTATTTCCTGCACATCTTTGCTGCTCATTAGAATCTGGTTATTCCTGCATTCCCCTGCATATCAGGCAATTCATAACATACTGTGTTTACCTGAGAACCTACTGACTAAACCAATGATGGTGCTTGTCTCTTCTCCAGTGGGTCGGACAGGAAACGTCTGGGGGGAGCCAAGGTGGATCATGCAGCTCATTAAAGGCTCTCCCATCACCATGACTGGAGAAACCCCACTGGACTTTAAACTAAAGACAGTGCGAAGAAGAACATATTGTAGAACACGTTTTCAGACAAATATAACTTGAGCCTGCTGGAGTTTTACTTTCCCTCAGTGTTGTTCCTTTGCATGGATCCTTTAGTAGCATGTTTGATAGTCACCTTCTCTGTTTTCTATTTAGTAAAACTACAGACCTACCTGACCTTTCTTACAGTATCAGTAGAGTTTAGTTTTAAGTGAAGGTTTTCTACTTTGGCCTATTTCAATAAAATTTTATATAACACATCTAATTCATTTGATTTTGAATACAATGCATGAGCTATGTTACGTTTTGTTATTTTTCTTTTACTTTTTTTATAAAATATGAACCATCAAATAAACACATTAACCTTTCTCCTAATTTTTGAAATATAGTATTTTTAAATACACATAAAAGGTAAATTTAACAAAAATCTGTGGTCTCAGTCTGATAGGCAATCTTTGACTTGAAACTATTTGTTATAAAACTAAATTACAAAGTGGCCAAAATTCTAAAGGTCCTTTTCACCCTGTCTTTAGCAAATGATGCAAACTGAGTGACTGAATGGAAAAATAAATTAATGAAATTAACCATTATTTTTCAATCCCTTTTTTGGACAAAAATAATAACTACATTCTAACAGATGCATCATGAGTGGACTAAGAATTGAAGCACGTAAACCTTTACTGTAAACTTGCAGTATACAGTTGGTACTTATGGTCTTCTGTGGACTAAGTGATTAAACATCCATTATGGACAAACTGTGGATGAGCCAAGTTGACAGCTATACGACTATGACCAAATACATAATTAAAAATGAACAGATGAGCTAACCTCACAATAGATATGTAAATACCCTAAATCCACAAGTGCTCTACTGTGAACTAAATGATTTATCACCAACCTACAGTAGAAAATAACAAGACAAGTCAAATGTCTGTGATGTGGACTAGAGATTTACACAGTCCTACTTGTGTTTACCAGTTTAACATACATATAACACTGAAGAAGAACATAAACACACTTGCTTCCTTACCTACAAAGTTCTTAAGAAACCAAGTGAAATGCTGTATAACAGCTACGAGTCCATTAGGGCAGTCCAAAACCTGCAGTCAAAAAAAAAAAAACAGACCAAAGTCTGAACTCAGTACTGAAGCAATGATCCACAACTGATAACAGATTTCACAAAATCAGTCAATCACCAACCAACCCACCAACCAAAACACCAGCCTTGGAATAGGAAATTACAGGAAGTTACCTTAAGAAAATGATGACTGACAGTGTTGTGTAAACACTAACAGAAGTACACAGACTATGGTGAAAAATGGTGAAAATTAGGACTCAGATGTATTGTCATGCCCAAAAGGACAATGAAATTCTCATATGCATGTATGTAAGTGGGTGTAACAACAGACAGAACTATACAGTACAGTTCAGCTTGGTCACTGAGCAGGGTTCAAATAGATATGTGTAAATACGTAGGCTGACAATATAACATAACTAAAATATTTATACTTTTGAGCTATAAATAAGAGGTATACTATATGAATAAGAACATGCAAATGTAAAACAGCAAAAAGAAAATTAAGATGTTTGAACGAAGCTTCAGTCTATATAGAGTCCTGATGAAGACCTTGACTTTCCAAGATCAAAACATAATGGTTTAGATTCACCTCAGTCCGTTGTCCATCATGAAACATCCCTCCCCCATTGTATTGGATGACATGGGCCAGTTGCAAATTCTGATTACAAATTACAATGGGTCCTGCATGACTTTCACTACTTTTCTTATCCGGAACAAAATAAAACAATTTTCCTCACCACATTTTATATATTACCTCATCAAGAACCACAGGTATCAAATTATTTTGAATCTACCAGATGTTTGTGGAGAAGATGGGGGTGCACATTACAAATTCAACTAGCAAGGACACTATTTTCAAATAATTGCCTTGATGACATGAACACAATTACCTTCACATTTTCAGCAAAATAGTCCTGCAGTGTTAGGTCTGTATAATACCACCATTTTCAAACCTCCTGTGTAATTTCAGTTTCTTTTTGTTTCTGTTGTTCACCTAATAAGTACAACGTTGGCCCCGCCTTGGCTGTAGAGCAGGTGTCAAATCAACCACCAGATGTGTAGAAGGTTGAGTTCCTGGTTTTAGCCTTCACAAGATAAAAGCAATTTTGTCCATATCTGTAAAAAAGCAGATATCAAACCTTGGATTTATGCCTGGCAGACAAACCAACAGGTAAGTTCCTATCTGAATACAGACATTATTTTGATGGCTTGGCTGTAACTAGCAGAATTCAAAGCAAAATACATATTTTCTTGACTCTTCATTTATTCAGAAGGTCATTGTTGATTTTCTCACAAAAAACAGCTTTGTTTGGTAGCAAATACTGAGCGAAAATTGGTTGTAATTTGTTTTACAACAACAGTTGCTCAACAACAAGGGTCACTGGGCAAATCCAAAGGAGTCAAACTGCATGCTTTAGACTTCTGCTTCTACACGCATGTGGGAATCTTTGGGAATATAACACATTTGCATGTTTCTCCAGATTTTTGGAGGAGTAAAGTATGCTAGCTAATAAGAGGTCTATGTTCTCTCCACCACAACAATTTACTCATCAGTCAAAACCAGGGTTAAATAGCTCAGAGCCAGACTAGACCAAAAACTGAAACACACTGATTGTTTGAGACTAGCACTGAAACATGTTGTCCCTTGTCCATGATCTTTAACCATCTTTGCGCTGAAGATTGGGCATCATGTGGGTGATCATCCACTGGATTTCATCTTCCACTGCTCTTGTCACCTGTTCTGCTGTAAAAGCTGTCCACCAGTAATATTTCCCATTGGGTTATATAATACACGCTACATTAGATGATACAGCTCCATTTCATGAAAAAGCAAAGCAAAGGAATTGCAATAGGAGAGCCTAACTCCTTTTTCAATGTTCTGGCAATAACTTCTAATAAGCCTTCATTCATATTTGTGTTTGAAATTCAGGAATTTGAAGATACCAGCAAACATTTTTGCCTGTCAGTGTGCCGTTCAGTAGCAAAACGAGATCTGAGCTTGTTTTATTATCAAGAGTCTTCAAATTTCAAAAACGGGGATTATGAATACTGTACTTCCTGAGAACATTTACTAGCGGTGATTTAACCACTCTAAACTCCCTTTCATACAGACTCATCAGTGAGGACTTCTAATATGAACATTGTTTAATATCACTCTGCTGTTGTCAATGTCAGTGTACAATGGGGATTCATGTAGAGCATAATGGCTGGATGGTGAAAGTTTGAAAAATGTATATTATCTCGATATATGAAATCCTTCTACACCGACCTAAATGCACAACTTATTTTATAGTGCTATAATCATTTAACCATTGTGAATTTCATTTATTTCTTATGATGTGAAATTTTACTTGTTATAATGGAGGGTGGGGGCTGTCTGAGCATGTAGTGTGGGCAGCGACAGCATAGAGATTTTGGGTTTCATGAAAGATTACCATGTTATATTATGTTGTAAACTTTGCAGACCCCTGTCAGCCATGAAATCTTGGAAATGTCCTAGGTCTCTACAGGTCTCCTATGTACTGGTGTCTCAAACCTGGAGGGGCACAAGGTTCACACCCAGCACTTGCTACAACATGACATGTCTCAACAGGTAGCAATGCGCTATATTTTAAAGATATAATATTTTCATAAACATTTGTACTGTTACGTCTTTTATTCTGTGCATAAACATTTTGACAGGAAATTTAGATTTTGGTGCCTGTGAACTTAGTCAATGATATGACAAAACTCTACATGATGGAAGGGGAAGAACTGACAAAAGGAGTAAAAAACAGTGCTATTAAAGGACTGAACATAATTCAAGTAATTTTGAGGGCTTGTGTAAAGGTACCTAAACATGCTGAAAATGAAGGTGTTAGTTCTGTAACAACAACAACAATAACAAAATATTTTCTCACTAATTCCAGGCCTCACAAGGGAAATATACCCAGACTAATGTAGTAACGTGGTTGTTGTGCAAGGACATTGCTGCTAAAACACATTTCCGTTCACTCCCACTACAAAAGTATAAATAATGTATTATGCGATTTCAGTAAGCAGTTTGTTCTCCGTAATGCACCGGCTCATCACTAACGCCCCTGGTTTCTAACGCATTACCGTGAGTCACGGAGCATCGGAGCTCAAATCTGTCACAGCTTGCTGAAACGCCTCAGACTCCAGCCTCATCTGTTACACCGCCACCGTACATTTGAATGAGTTAAAAACTAATAGCCTGGACTGGTATTAAAATGAGTCACAGGTTATTTAATAATGAAATGTTTATTTATACCTTAAAATATGCTCCTGTTTTTCATTATTATTAAAAAACAGAAGCATTAGTTTCACGACTACATGAAAAACAGATGCGAAAAGCCATTATGTGCTCTGCTTTCAGTATAAATAATAGTCAGGGTGATTTCACTGGGTACCTCAAGGACGCCGAGGTAAGAAAGGTGGTGAAAGTCATGCAGAACTCAGTCTTGGAGGCTGTAACACCATGACCACTTGACAAACACGCTTAACCTAAAGAAGTTCAGAAAACCGACTAGCTGTTTAAACAGGCAACACAAAAAGTTTTTCTTTTTTTTCCCCCAATTTTACGCACATTCGCATATCTAATAAATAATTTAGAATTAGGTCTGTGCTAGGGAGCAAGTGATATTCCATTTTATAATAGCCATTTTGTCTTTATGTTACTGCATCTTTAGGAGTCAGTATCGTCACAGTACTAGGTGTCCTGTAAAGTAATGAAGAACTTGGTTTTCTGTGTAAGATGGTAATGAAAAGAAGCATAAATAAGACAATCCTGAAATATGAAATCAATTAAAGGTAACAGCTACTTGCATTTACTACAAAAAATAAATCCAATTTTTCAGTTTGATGTAAGCGTTACTGTTTCGATGTTTACAGTGGTTTATTTTTATTGTTGTATAAATAACGTTTATATTCACTAATTATGTTAGAAACGGGTTTCCATACATTTGAGGTTTTGCAATTTTATTCAAAGAAGGCACGTTACTTCATCTTATTTGCAAGGCAAGAGTCTTTGGTATATAACTCTCCCAGCCGGGCAGACCACTGCTCTACTGCTCAATATAAGGACAACCTCTCTGACTTTCTTTTTTTAGTAATATGGCAGCTCAGCACACAGTGCTGTTGCCCTCAAACTGCCACGTTGTATGTGTGTAAGTTTTGTATATTCCTCTTGTGCTTGCATCGCTTTAATCTAGAATTTTTTGCTTATTCCCAAAGTCTAAAACAAGTGCACTTTAGATTATGAACACTCAGCGCTAGCTTCCCAGGCACTGAATAATGGCTGCCCACTGCTCTCCCAGAGGATGGTTTAAATGCAGAGAGCCAATTTCACTGTGACATGTATGCCTCATTTGTAAGTCGCTTTGAACAAAGGTTTCTGCTGAATGAGTAACTGTAGATGATCTGGTAACTCTAAACTGCCCCCTAGTGTATGTCTGGGTGTGTGTGACCAACTTAATTCAGATGTACTGGGTTAGTTTCACCTTGCCAGCAAATGAGACCAGTACAAGTGGTTTGAGAATGAATTAATGAATGAACATTGTTTGATGTGACCCTCTGATGGTGAGAAGGGGGATAGCAGCATGGAGTGGGTGGGGTGACTGACTTTTTCATGCTGTTAACTTCCAGATTGCTGGTTAAGATGGCTCACGGTCCAATTCAAGCAACGTGCTCACTCTATCCCATTTCATGCTTTACGCTTTCAAGTGGGAGGATTATTAATCACATGCTTAGGCAACATCGCAAATGCTTCTTGCTCGAGGCTTGAAAACTCAGTGCTGAGATCTGGAGCTCCACATTCCCAGCTTTAAACGAAGCACCATAACAGCTGCAGCTGGTGCTTACTGGGTGCAAATATAAAGCCATAATCATCATCGCTGCATATTAGCAGAACACTGTAATGTCTTTTGTCCACAAGCATGAAGAAAATTTGAATGCTGTAATAACAAGGGTACCAGTAGCCATTGTTCAGAGGCTGGTTCTGTTATGTAAGGGTAAATAAAACATCAGGTCTGTAGGCTGAGTGGGGGAACTATTAGAAACTTTTCAGTGGGTGGCCAAGGGGTGGCCAGTCATGGGGTGACTTTTCTAAGCAGCATTCCTAGGTGAGGGTTGCACACAACAATAGCATTCTATTTTCACTAAAAAACAAGAGTCTAATTTGGTACTTACTTGTTACAGTCTGAGCCCATAATCGCTACATCTCCAGCCAGGGAAACACAAGAGGGCCAAAGAGACATAAAACACATAAATAGGTCAAACAGGGTGAAGAAGATTACATGAGGAGCATAACCAGAGGTCAGTATTTACATACAAGCTGAGCCCTCCTCACTGACAGATAGTGACAGCCCAGGGAAGGGCTTTAAACTTCTCATATTTTGTCCATCCACCATGAACTATGGGCAGCAATACATCTAGCTTTTGAGATGACTTTCCTTGTAGTTGTGTTTGGTGTAATTCAAAGACTAAATCTCACTTAACTCAAGCTCCAAGGAGCTCCAGGGTTTGGCCACCATGCATCTTTCTGACCGAAGTGATAAAGACAACCTCATGACGGGACGGTAACTGAGAATCCTGCTCTGACAGCTCTGTGTAATTTTCACTGCAACAGCTGCCTAAGTTGTGTGCCTCGTAAATACACAAAGTGGCAGTCTAGAAGCAAGCAGTAAAGGTGGAATTCTTAAGTACATTTATATTTCTAATAATGTTACAGAGAAACTGAGCGAATGCTGTGAAGAAAAACACATCATAGAGGCAAGACAAATATCTGACTTTAAAAATGCTGAAATGTTTGATATTTTAATATTCTGTTCCAGTAGTTCTGTATCATTTGCAAACTATTTGAAAGCAGTAATTCTGACACCATGATGCTTATAAGAAAAATAATGGCCTTGTGATGATGATGATCTCATAATGCATTCCATTATGTGGATTTATATTGTATTATAACAGTTTTGAGCAATTACAGAATTAAAAAAAAATTGGGACTGCAGTCACACAATCTGGCAATAAACGGAATGCATTTTTCTTTTATGTGACAGTATCTAACAATTTTTATTTCCATCAGAAGGGTATAAAGCTGGGGACAAAAACAAAATAAAATGGCATGGAAGGTGATATTTAGATGCACTGTTTACAGTTCATGTTGTGAATGTAGATGTGTTTCTGAAAGACTTCAGCTGAATAAATAGATAAACAGTTTGTTCAGTTCCCATACAGACATGGTCAAAGAGTGAAAGGTCACTGGTCTGACAGCCGAGCTACAACAGAGTTTTCTATTTGAATAGTGTTGCTATTGCAAATGAGTCAAATTCAAAAGGACTGCTAGCGTACATCATGCAGTGCATTAACCGCGTGTCCTTTGACAAACAAAAGCTATGTGAAATCAGCCAAATAAAAACATTACCAACGGCACATATAAATAAGTTCTAGTTATTCAATGGCTAGAAACAAGTCTTTGGCTCTTTATAGTGTGTACCTGACATCACTGAGCTTTGTAGTGCCAGAACAATTTCATTGAAAGAGCAAAGCTTGATTCACAGCCATTTTAAACATTTTGTTCTTTGTTGCCAGGGTGTGAGGCAGAGGTACACCCTGGTCAGGGTCAACTCATTGCCAAGCTTGCATGCTGTCTCACACACACACACAAACACACACACACACACACACACACAAAAGGGGCAATTTATATTTCAAGTCCACCCGACCTGCATGGTATTGGACTGTAGGTGGGACCCAGAGAACTTAGAGACCATGCAGACTCCATACCTACAGTGCACAGAGCATGACTCTGGAGATACACAGCAACAGAGCTATGTACTAAACCCATATATTGCACTGTTATTGTGTTTTATTGCACTGTATGCATGTAGTTAATGATTTGGCATCTCTGAACATTTTTCAACTATTTCTTGAAATGTTAATTTTGATTAACAAACCTGTAAAACCATATGCAACATTATGTGGGTAACCCCTCAGAACCAAGCATTTCATTACAATTAAGTAATTAACAGGTCTATGTGTTGCAATCCCAAATGAGACCTAGGCACTAATACCATGGCAACCACCCAAGCAACAAGCAAGTGGCTCAGAAATTTAAGTTTTGCATTCTCATTGTAATTTCCACAGTGAAATAATCACTCTTCTTAGTGATTCTTATAATGATACTTGGTTCTTTAGTAGCTTTAGGACTAGTGGGTTAGTGTCCTACTGATGTTTTAGGACTAGTGGGTTACTGTTACCAGTAACTATAGTAACTGCTATAAAGCAGGAGAATTTAAGACTGCAGGAATTTGATGCAACACAAGTAGCAAAGTGATATAAGCAAAAGGAAATGGAAAATGGCTGAAAGATGTATGAATTTGCAATAAATTGAACTTAACAGAAGCCTTAGGACACCCAACACATTCATCAAGACAATATGCATTCATTTTCAGGCCCATGTGTGCTTGAATAATTTATAAAATACGGATGACATACTGATATGAAAAAAAATAATTAAATGAAAAAGACAATATGAATTAAACGTAGGCTTCAGTAACAGAATGTCTATGTTTCAAGTGTTGTGCATAGTGTTCCATGTAATAATTGTTGTTTCCATAAGAGTATAACACAGCCAAAATATAAAGTAGACTTTAAGCAGGTAACCCTTTAAAAATGACTTTCATATGCTAATTGTGACTAATGACAGGATAATACTGTTGTCAAACCTTTTTTAACAATTTCACTTATATTGTACAGTTTCACCTATGTTGTACAATTTCATAATTATACCAATCAACCCCATCATCAGAGATTATTTCCCTTTGTTATTGGTGTTTACTTGTGTGACCATTCATACATCCATCCATTCATCGCATCATTACCCAACTGTTTATCCTGTTCAGGGTTACAGGTGGCCTGCAGCCACATCCCATGCAGCCTAGGACACAAGGCAAGGGGCACCCTGAACAACAAGGTGTGCGCACATGCACGCGCACGCACGCACACGCACGCACACACACACACACACACACACACACACACACACACACAAAGGACAATTTTGATAGGCTAATTCACCTAACCAGCACATTTTTGAGGCTGTGGGAGGAAACTGGAGAATCCGGAGGAAATAGCATGCATGCATGGGGAGAACATGCACACCCCACACATACAGTGCCAGATTTAAAAATACCATTCTGTAGGTGTGAGGTCACAGTATTTATTTCTCTAATTATTTGCTTTTAAAATATAGAAGCATATGAATACACTAAAATGGATGGTAAATTTTCATTTGTTTAAACAATGTATAATGAATGAAATACATAATTTCATATTTTCCCCATCAGGTAAAACTATACTATTTCAAAGTTTAAAACAAAAACACTTAAAATAATACACTTCAAATGAGAGTGACATGACAAGAATACAAAACAGCACAACTTTCAAAACTGAGTCACAAATTAAATTGTTTGAAACTAAGACCTCAAGACAAACACGCTGTGTGATCACGTTACCTGTATGCCATTTACTTTTAACTAAAGATTGCAAGTGAGCTGTTATATTTAGAGGTGGCTGGATGCAGGTAGGAAGGTTTAATTTAGCCCTGTGAACAGTGTGAAACAGTGAGCCATTCTGTTAGCTGTGAGGACAGCACTGGTAATGAGACAGTGGTGTTCTCAGGTACATCAGTGTCCTGGCAAAGCCAGGATGCTTTCTCAGTGAATAGTGCTGTTACCTCCATGCCCATGGGTTTTCAGTCTCTGCTCTGTGTATGCAGTTTGCACATTGTTCCTTGTGTGTTCAAGGGCTCCCTGACATGTTCCTCAGATGTAGTGCCCTTGTACTGACAGTACAGTATGTGTGGAGTTTGCACGTTGTTCCTTGTGGTCAGGGATGCCCTGCTCCTGCCCTGATGTTGCTGAGGTGTGGTGTGTTTGTGCTGTTAGTACACTATGTGTGGAGTTTGCATGTTGTTCCTTGTGTTCAGGGACGCCCTGCTCCTGCCCTGATGTTGCTGAGGTGTGGTGTGTTTGTGCTGTTAGTACAGTATGTGTGGAGTTTGTATGTTGTTCCTTGTGTTCAGGGACTCCCTGCTCCTGCCCTGATGTTGCTGAGGTGTAGTGCATTTGTGCTGTTAGCATGTGAGTCCTATTGTGAACTGCCACTTTACCCAGGGTGTGCTCCGCCCCAGGAATGACCTGCACACTCCTCATATCTGTGATTTCCTTACCACTTTAAACTCTGAATGCTGATAGGTTTCCATTTAATAATTATGATACTTTATTTTTTCAACTTTCAAATTTTTTAAATAAATTCAAGCTGTTTACAGAAAATTGGTTTTGTTTAATTTCCACGCAAGTCAAAATTTCCCCCCATTATTATAATTCCTGCATTAACCATTGAGAAGTTAGACAAGGTGCTCCACTGGGTGGCACTCTAACACTTTAGTGAAGGTAATATGGAAAAATGCACAAAATTTAGCTGTCAAAAGTACAAGAGACTGAAGACACTGGCATTGCCAGAGATCACTGCATACTTAAAACAAATCCTTATTAGGCTTTATAGCTTCCCGCTGCTCCCCAGGGGATGGGCTAAATGCACATAACAAATTTCACTGTAACATGTACATGTACTCAACTACAACAAGAAGCTTCTAGTTTCTATTTTTGTTTTTCACAGGCTGAATTTCTACTGCAAAAAAATATGCAATACAGAGAGCAAACAGTAACATCATTAATGCTAAATTAATTTTCTGACAGTTACACACATTGCACTGCATTCAAACTTATAATACAATGTGAAGTGTGCTTTGTTTAAAGACTGCTAAGAAGTTACACCAGCCCCTCAATCCAACTGACTGCCCAGCGAACTTAAATTAAACAATGAAGAGCCTTTTGATGAATTGCTTCAGTGAATAACTAGTAGTTAAATTGAGTATAGGTGTATAATCTGACAGATGTAGCTGGAAAGACACTGACTACACTGTTCTAGTTATACAGTGCTGGTGGTGAAAGGAGCACTTTCCTGTGCTGTGTGGAAGTGATGTGATCATGACATACTGGATTTGTACTGTAGAACTCATGTACACATTTTATTTTAATCCAACAGAACTTTTCCAAGTCAATATACGTGAAACAATATTGCTGAATGACAACACTTCAAACATAATTTCCAGCAAAAATACTTAACTAAATCCAAGCTGGAATTCAGTAGAGTACTTATAAATATATATATATATATATATATATATATATAAAAGAAGGCTAGACCAGGAGTTCTTGAACTTTTCAATCCAAAGACCAAATGAAAATGCCAGAACCCATTTTGGCACCAAATAATGCCAACGGTTCTATTTTCTACTTTATCTACTTTAGTGACCCATGACAAGATAATCCATGACCCAATGTGAATCACGACTCATACTTTAAGAATCACTGCACTAAATTAACAGAATACATCATATATACTCATGTGTAAATCAAGAAATTTAGTTCTGAAAAATGAGCTATAAAACGGGGTCGAAATATTCAATGTGATCGACTCAGACCGGGAACAACCTCCGTGCCTGTGTGCAGACTACTGACTACTAAGGGCTAACGATGACACTTGTGTGAAATAAAACGTTGATAAAAAAAAAAGATAAGCGGGCAAAATGTATTTTGCACAATACTGTTGCAGAGTTATACATTCTCAATATTTATATACTGCTGATTATTAATGTTGCCGATCTAGTTCAATATAAAGTTCAACGTTACCTTCACTGTGATGCATTAAGCCAATAAGACTGACAATGATGACACAGTAAATTTCATTTAAATCAGACAAGTTGCAGATTCCAGTCAACACCATGCACTGTTATTTCATATCTCAGTCAGTAAGGCTCGGAGCTTGGAGCGAAGCACAGTGGAAGAACTTTGCCAATAACGACACTGACTGTTGCAGTTTAATATCGAAATCAAACTACACAAACATCGAGGCGTTTGACGAACACAGACAACTTTAATTATTCTCATGTTCAAATTAAATTTTCTTTATCAGTCCAAATAAATGAATTCTTCACAATTACATAATTCATTAATCTTTATACATATTTAGTCATAATTTACATATGAATATAAGACTAGGAATTGGGAAACAGTGTTGCGTCATTTTTCAGATGTTGTTTTTTTTTTTCAATGCATTAGTCAGTAAACATAAATAGCAAAAATTAACATGTAAATTTCCTCAGCCCTACTTTGAACACATAGACTAAACAGACAGTATCAAAACCCTTGGCCATTTAGCGTGTGACACGACAAAAATTTAAATATCCCTACAGCTGTTCTTCTGAATTTTACTTTTAGCTAGTCAGTGCAACATTACGTATTCATGCTATGTCTCATTTCTTCACACCAGATTTAAAATATTACACAGCCTGACTACATAAACCTTACGATTTTTGCTTGATTTCCATTTACAAAAGCCTATAACAAAATCTATAACAATTATTTGCTGATATTTAAATCCATTTTGCTTAATGAGAAGTTATTTTCCACACGTTCAATCAAAAATCCAGCACAAGCATCCCAGCCTGGTTCTAAGTACTTAAGCAGAGTTTTCCAACTTGTAGATCTGGTACTTCGTTCTGAAGGCCATGCTACACTGCTACTCACCGATTTGCCTACAGCAAACAGGTTTCACTGAGATGGTGCTTTGTGGCCAATACCAGTATGTGCTACACATGTGAGCTTGTCATAGTGTCCACCTTGTACAAAAGGCACTGTGTAGATGGAAGCCATGGTAACGCTGGGGAGGTGATTATGTACTCATGCGTATGTACCTCCACAGTTGGTGCCTGACACTGGTAGACTCAAGCTCCCTGGGAAGAAAAAAAGGAAAAAAAAAAAAAAAAAAAAAAAAAACCTTGGGCAGTGGGTTTGAGCGACCCCAGGGCTGCCATTGGGAGTATTTTTTACTCTTGTTTATTTACCACCACTGTTGGTGCCTTACACTGTTATACACATGCTCCCTGGTAATAAAAAAAGAAAAAAAAAAAAAAAAAAAAAAAAAAAAAACGCTTGGCCATTGGTTTAGAGCTCCCCATGGACTGCCTTTCGCAGGATTCTTAAGCGGGACATGACCTCATCCCAGTCCAGGTAAGCTCCCTCCAGGTGCCGTGGGTTCTCCGGATGCGATAGGTATCTCCTCCGCCCATGGAGCAAACGCCAGTTATCAAACGTGACCATGTCACCTGCCAAAAGAGCAGAAGGCACCATTGCTGAAAGTGATCTGGGAGGGGCTCCTCAACACTGACTGCCGGAATCACCATATTGGCAGCACCTCAATCTCTGAACAAGGCAGGTCCTTGTGTGTCATTGTAACTTCACTGCATCATCAAAAACATTGAAATAAATAAATTAGTCGTCTTAGAGCAAACACGAAGTGTGCGTAATGAGCAATGTATTACTAATAAAGAAAAGTAAATGAGAATGATATCAAAGATAAATTGATCAGAGATAAATTAGTAATCACAGACACAGAATGATTTAATGCATTTACTTGGGAATGTAATTAAGCAGGTGATCTGGAGGTGCACTATTATTAAAGGAGATTGATGACATCTTCATTTTAATTTAGCCACAACTTTTATATGCAGAAGGGCAGCAATTTCACATAAAGTAATTTTGTTGTGACATTTAAACATGAGTTGTAAATAGGTTTGTGTATTACGCAATGAGAACTAAAGTGATGGTAATAAAAGTTTAATGTAAATTATAAAAGTTATGATATCTCACAAACATATCAACAAATACACCAAAACATTTTTGAATAAAAAGCAAAAGCCTGTTAAATCAAACACTCGTTAAAAAGTACGAGATATGGCACGGCAGCCAAGAAAGAGTTAATCCATACAGCAGAACACAGAGCTATTGATCATAAAGTAAACATGACCTAAGGAACAGCACGTACTACTCTTCAAAGTCAGAATAAAACAACCAAATCAGCTGAAAGAAATAAACAATTGCACACTTTTATGGAATAGCCCTGCAATTTAATATATAAAAACATATATTTCACCCTGAGGCATTTTCTAATAAATAATGAAATTCTAATAAAGCACATGTAAGTCAGATTCTTTAAATGCATTGGTTTGTATGTGACGCCCAGGATTACGGTGTGAATGAGAGGACAGAGAAGGTTGCTGACCAGGTTCCATTCTGTAGGTGACCACGTTCTCCCGTCTGTTCATGAGGTCCACAAAAGCTCGGAGGGAGGCATAGAAAGGCTGGACCTGCTCAAGGGGGAGGTCAAGAACCGAGTCTCTGGTGGCGTTGTTGTAGTTGATCCTCACCACCTGCCCATCACAGTCCACACTGCAGCAGGCAGAGAACGTTCAGTCTCCAACACACCTTCACGAACATGTCACTAGGTTTGTAGAAGATGTTCTTCAATCACAGATTACATGGTTTGTTTTAGAGAACCTTTTGAACATCCAACTACATTGTGAGGTTTTAACATCTTGTGGTATTATAATTATATCTAACATACTAAATCATGCTGAATAATTACTGGCAAATTGTAAAAACCTGCCTCTGCAGGTTACAGTGTCTATACTGTGAAACTGAACAGGCACAGAAAGGCAGGCATTACTCAATGATGCAGTTTTTGGACTGCACAGCAAAGTCGCAGTAGTCTGAGCCGATGTCAGTGAAGTCCACTCTCAGAGACGAGAGGATCCGGAAGGCCTCTGGGTTCTCCTGGCCCAGCTGGTGAGCTGCGTGGAAGCCGTCCACCACCTCACTCTCTCCACCCTGCTGCGCCTGGCTGATGCAGTGAAGAAACTGGACCTGAGATGAAGTGATGTTGCACACAGAAGATGGAGTTACATAACGGCCCACAGTGTATCTTAAATTATTACAGACAGCTGCCCCAGTTACATATTACATATATATGTATATAATTATCTACACAGATGTTGTTAAGTCAACATAAAAAATTTGAGGCATGACAAGATCACATTTGGTATAGTTAAATCATGTTAGGTCGTCTTTTCAGGTTCCTTGGTTAGGAAAGTTTGTTTTCCAGTTCTCCACTATGGTGCCATTTGCATTAGTCCGTGAGCACTGTGTGATTCTGTGTGTGTACACGCATGCATGTACGCACACACACACCCACCCACCCACACGAGTCGGCAGCTGACTCACGCCAGGCGGGTGGTGCAGGGCAGGGTAGTCCGTGTGCAGACTGAGGTCACCGGAGGTGTAGGCTACGTTGTTGGCCTTTTTCTTGTCCTGCACCTGCCACGTATGCCTGTGAGACACAGACAGGACAGGCACAGCTGAGAGAGAGACAGAGAGAGACAGACAGAGAGAGAGAGAAAGAAACGGTTCTAAACAAACTCTGAGTCAAAGCGGTACCAGAAGCTCCGCGCTCCCATAGGGATCACTGGGAGCTAATTTAGCTTCTCTTCCCTGCTTTGATCTGTTGAGAGTGTTAATTTCCAGCAGCTGTCAAGACTTTCACTTCAGTGCAGGCAAACCGCTCTACCCTTCCTAAAAAAGTACTCCAAAGTGTAGGCTGCATATGGCACGCCTCACAGCTGACCAATAGGCTGACAGATTAGTCCTTAGTTTTTTTTTTTTACAAGACAAGAAAGTGCAGCAGCATTTTTCTGTCGATGGTGCCAGTAACACTTCTCTGCTGATTGCAGGTTCCTACAATACAGAAGTCATAAGACAGTCAAAGTAACTAAGGGGCAGTCATGATCCACACAGATACTCTGATACTTTTTTTTCCTACACATGTTCATCCTGACACACTTTTAGCATGCAGTAATAATTGTGCTCTGTTAAACACATTGCCTGCTTACTACTAGAGCGCAAAAGTGTCAGAAGTGAACACACTTCTTTAAGAGCTGTGGCCAGCTTCAGAAGGCACATTACCATAATGGTATTCCACTGGTTTACTCAGTGCCAAAGGATTCACAAAATCTCAGCTGTCAGCTCTGTCTCTAATTAGATTTCAAAACAAACGCTGTAAAAGAGCATAAATGAGAGATAAAAGTGAGCTGCACAGGATGACTTTGCCTGTAGAGGGCGCTGCTGCATCACCTGCAGCATACAATGCTGGACCTGAGAGCTGACTGGGACCCCCTGGTGGGACCCAGCCTTGAGCTGGTCTCTCTGGCATATTACACAAATGTGGACCCGAGGGCAGAGGTCCTGAAAAAGTCACAATTTCCACAGAATTTCTCCTACTAGTGTCTGTGATGCAGTAGTGACATAAAATTACCTTTTTGACTAGTAAAAGGTAGTCACACACCCCACTGAGAACACAATCATATAAGATAAGGTGTTCACATCTCATATAAAACAATATAAGATGGCTGCACACCATGGAAAATTAAAGGTTGAATATTGTACTAAATGACCAACGCTTAGTCTGTAGAGTCACGTATAGTCTACTAGCCTTTAGCATAAACACTGTCAAGTCTATTTAGCCAAAAGTTCTCTGCACCAAATTATATTTGGTAGGAAATTCTGTGCATTGCAGTTGGGCACACAGACTTTTGCAGACCTCACTAAATGCGTGATGATAAAACAACAACAGGCTAGATCTTACACAAGAAAGACCCTGCGTTTGGATCACTACGTAATGTACAAATAATAATTAAGTGAGTGACATGTACTCTTTTTAAGTAAGTAGAATAATGTGCTAATGTTGAGCAGCCTAGTGCACTTCTTGCTGTGTTTTTTCAGGTGGTTTTCCTAGCTACTGCTTGTCTGCGCCAGAGCTCAGTGTGCTGAGGAGAGCCAGGGCGTGACGCTGAGCAGAGGACAGGGGGAGGCGCTGCATTCCAGCGATGCTGACAATGCAGGGATAATGTCTGCAGCACATTTTCCAGGCTGATTTATCAGCAGGCGATGCGTGGCCCCCGTGCAGGCGGCGGTGGTGCTGAAATCCCGCAGCCCAGAGAGCGGTGCTCTCATATGGAAGGAATGCTGCCTGCCAGCCAGAGGCTCCCCCTAGCCCCTGTTCTCCTCGCCGCTCACTTCCTCTCCACTCAAGAGAAACGCAGGAGCCAAGAGGCGCTCCTGCCACACTTTCCAGCAGTCTGCCATCAATAGTAACGCCTGAGATATACCTGCCCTGCGAGACGACGGAGCCTCAGCTAGACAAAGACATATAACGGGGCAAAGGGACACCTGTGCGGTCACTGGTGAGTACCCAGCCAGTGATTTTGGATGGTTTTGAAAAGCTGTTATTAGAGAAGTATAATCAGCTGTGGAATTCACTTTATGACATTATATAACATTCTGTTACTTTTTAAATAATTGTGCATTCCTCGGTTTTGATATTTTCCAGAGTATCCTTGGCACCGGATTTATTGTTTATACAGCATTTTCATCTCCCACTAACAGTGACATCTGGTGTTTTTCACTGTGGCATGCAGTGCAGCAACTCCGTTACTCTCCGCCAGGCAGCGCGGAAGTTCACATTCGCACGCTCACACTTTCACACACACCCGTGTGTCCTGCACCGACAATCAACATCCACACCTTTACGCGTGTCCTGCACGGAAAATCACATTTTCACACATTCACGTTTCCTGCATGAACTGTCGCACATTCGCATGGTAATATGTGCCCTGCACATTCAGTCACACATACACACATATCCACTCATCTGTGTCCAGCGTGAACAATCACACACATACACGATCACATGTACTTAGCAGGGACAGGCACACAATCACATACGCTCTTATGCACAATTAAAAAAGCAGCATGATTTTTGCTGTAAGCCTTAAAAAACGTACAGGCGATAAAACGAACCTTAGTCTCATATGTTCAATTTTGAAAGTCAATCTTCTTTGTCCTGGGATATACAGTTTCAGAATAATTTCCATAAAAAAAAAATATGAAAAAGACAATATGTTATTTTACAGGTAAATTATTTACAACTGGCCGTAAATGCACCAAAGTACTAGAATGTCTGTAGACCTTGCATTTATATATATATATGTGTGTGTGTGTGTGTGTAAAACAAAAGGGTCAACTAATTTGCCAATAGACAGTAATACTAGAGAGGACAGACATGTATTTTTTGAAGAGTAACAATTCTAACACAGGTAACTATTCCACGTGAGGAATGGCGAGGTAGTCCTGCACGCTTTAACCAGGTGTTTGGGCAGCTGCCATGTGTCTGACCATACAGTACATGCCAGCAATCTGCACCAGCAAATAACCAACAACAACAGCAGTTAAGCACAAACACAAACCCCTCCCCCAACTTACCTATAACCTAAAACATCTGGACTCAACAGGAGTCAAACTCAATGGACACAAACAAAAGCATTTTTTTACAATGACATAAGGAGATAAATTTAAGTTCCCTTCACTGCAAAAGCATTTTTCCCAGCAGTCCTTTCCAGACCTCAGTCCACACCACACACTTCATCTTCACACTGACATCATATAATCACTTAATCTTTGTACAAAATGTACACTATCTTTCTTCAGTTTTTATCTGAAATATATTTTGTCATGTTCTGATTACCAGTTTATTACCTTTATTTTTTCTGAAAACAAATACACTAGCAGACTTAAATATAAATCCAGTATGTATCATTCTGTTGTTACACATGTGTAATTGTTCATATACAATTATGAAATACAGTAAGGATATTAGTATAATGCAGAAATCACATTGGCCAGCATGCTTAAATCATTTAACTTCTTGATGATGAACAGTCTGCAAATAAATAGAAAATGTGTCGATGTATTGCCCTACTAAGCGCTAATTGGTCCTACTGTCTCAAGAAGTATCCTACATACCCATAGATGGAGTTAGATCAGGACACAAAAAGATGTCTGAAAAGCCCAATGGTTATACAATTTCAATTGCTGAATGTAAAATAAAACCTTTAATACTTGACAAAAAAAAACTTGAAGCTATAAAAACACATTTTGAACCAATTGAAAAATGTGAAGTTTTCTTGCTCCGCAGTAACACCAAAATTGCTCTGTATAAGAGACAAAGACCAAAGAAATTACAGAATGCTGCCTTGGTTTAGCAAGCAGGAGCACCACAAAACTGTGGCCACATGATGTTAAGAAGTGGATGACAAATAAATGTAAAGGTTTTGGTTTAACATTTGGCTGGTTATTCAGCTGTCTCCCCCAACCCTGTTTTGCTTGTTGTTTTATTGTGTGTTTTACATGTAAGGTTTTTCAAAAATGTATAATAAATTTGTATCTTTTCATGTATAAATGAAAGAACGTGCGAAGGGAATGAACATACATTAATATATACAAATTTAAATACAGAAAAAATTGCTGAAAAAGGACACAGCAGTTAACAGGATACATGAAAGCTTATCTACATTTTGATAAATGTTGTTTGAAACATCTTGGCCATGGCATTTTTAATGAAGCATTTAAAGAAGCATTCTGTTCTGAAACACTTCCACACCAGGCACTAGCTACAATTAAACACAAAACAATTATCCTGGTATTACAAAGAATTAGCAAATTTACCAGTGGACCTGACATTAACATTACATACATGTGATTACAATATACTGTAACGGCGACGGCTAGCCATGACTCGAACGCGGAAGTGCGATTGCCAAAACCTTTTATTAAACATGTCCTGATAAGGACATTTGGGGCAGATCGCAAAAAGGGAACAATCACCCACACGCGTATTCACACCAGGGAATTGGGGCAAAGGGTCTACACGCATACGACCAAACACACTCAGGGTGGAAGGTAACTAAATTACAGGGGTTGCCGGGAAGGTGCATAATCGCCCTTCCAGGCTGCCGACCATTGGTCGCGGCACCGACGTTACACATAGTATGTACAAACATATTTAACACGACATAATGTTAAACAGTTAAAGAAATTAATATCTCTCAAAATGTGAAATATATTAGTGATATACAAAACAGATTCACATACTGAGTTAATTTTGAGAATATTTTTAGCATCTTAAGACTTATTTACAACTTTACGAAAATTATAGTAGAGACTGAGCTCCTCAAACCCAAGATAACATATACAACACAAAATTGCTTAACAATACAGTCAAGCGATGTACCTTAATTTCGCCGGTATCTTTTTCATGTTTCAAATCAATTGTAAATGTGATTTGTTCCAGTGCATATATTTTGATAAAGCTGACTTTGCACATTCCTCACGTGACATGATTAGCGTAAGTTATACCCATAACATGTTGTTGTTTATGCCACCTACAACACTAACACATGTAGTATTCTACCTGTAGGAAACCGCCTTCTACTATTATTTGAGCAGTAAAATACTCAGGCTTTCAACTGGGGGTAGGAATCTGTGTGTTGAGTGCTGGTTAATGGAGTAGTTTCAACTGCAGATAAGGATCTTTAGCATAAACAAACACTCTTAAGTGCCATAAATGGAATGAAATGCAAACAAAAAAGAAAACAAAACTTCCTTACAGCAGGAACCCAACTTTATTCCTGCAAACTCAACATCAAGCCAAGCACTAATGCAAACTGAACACAGTAATGTGATTACAGCTTCTCCGTTACCACGGTAACAAGCTGTTTCTGTGGGGAAACAGCTAGCAACAATGTCCTTCAATATGCCATAAACACCATTTTTTCCAAAATAATAATAGAATAATTATATTTGCATTTAAAGGCCACAATGTCAATAATGTAATAATTATAACTTGCAGTTGTGTCTTTTGGGTTGGAAGTTTAAAACTTTCAAGGAATACTCATCAATAAGGTAAAGTAAAAATATGTACACTCTATAACTGTACAGCAGTACAAAACCTATCACTCATATCCCATGGGGTCCACACATGACAGCATTAAAGCACACAACATTCAATTTCTACAGAGATGTTACGAGGCTCCGTGGTTACTGTTGCTGCATAGCACCACCAGGGTTGTGAGATCATTTGTGAACAGCCATGGCTTTTTGAGTGAGCTGCCTGCGTGTTTCCCTATGCCTGTGTGGATTTACTCTGGGTATTTAATTTTTTTCCCAGTCTCAAGACATGCAGTTCAGCTAAATGGCTAACTAAACTGCTTCTAGTAAGGTTAACATTACCTACTGTACATGTGTCATACAGTGAGTGCCATGTGTTGGATTACATCTCCCCTCCCCTAGGACAAAAAAAGCCTGCCTTACTCTCTGCATTTCTTGATTTAGATTTCAGCCCCATTGCAACCCTGACAGTTAAACACTCAAAAATGGTCAAAATAAGTCTTCTGTTAGTTTGTTAGTGTCTCTATGGAGATCTGAAAGGAGAAGGGGAAATGAACTCACCCATAGAAAGTTAACCTCAGGTAACCAATCCGTTGGCTTAATTTGGCCACCTGACCTCGTTCCACTGGCGCCCCCTTCAGGTACACTATGCCAACACGCCGCAGTGAGGTGAGCCAGGCAAGAGCTGTCTCGTCGTCATGGAGAACTTCCTGGAAACTGGCAGAGGGAATCTGCAGCTCTGAGCCCCAGTAAACTCGCTCTGGATGGTGGAAAAACAGATAAACCACTATCACTTCACAAAGTCATAACACAATACTGGCACATTGTGTGTTATACTTAAAATAAAATTATTACATGTGTAAATATGTGTCAGAAACACCTGATATTCTAGACCTCATTTTAGCATTTACTATGTTATTCTGGACTATACTGTTAGTTGTGCATTAACTGTGATCTCTGATTTAATATATACATTTTGTAGTTTTTAATATTCCTAACTTCTGACCAAAGCATCAAGGTAGTAATGCAAGTTGATGTAATCAATTAGGAACACTGGAGGGAATTTAATTAATTATGCAGAAAATTTTAATTTCTTCAAAAGCACACTAAAGTTTAGCAGCAGTTTGGAAAGCAAGAAGCAGGGCCTATAACTGTGCAGAGTCATTTTCATGCTTATAGGCATAACACACCTCCTTTTATTTTCCAAGAAGGAGGAAAACCCCAAACTACTAGACAAACATTATACTGAGATGCATCCCGTGTGATGTGGCAGGTCATGCACAGTGTATTTAATTACACTGCTTCACCACAGTTAAGTCATTAATTAATCATTAAGCTTAATGTTTTGGCTTTAAGGCAACCTAAATATGGCAAAATGAGCTTTGGTTTAATTTGTACTTTTTTTGTTGGGTTCTTTTAATGTTTAATATTTATGCTCATTTGTGGTATCTGTAAGTAGGGATGATTAAAATTAGCCTTAAGTTTTTAAGATTTAGGTAAACACAATTTACCTCATTGAAGCTGTTCAGGCAATTGCATCCATTACATTATGTTATTAGATGAAAGACAACATAATGGTCACAAACTGTGTGCAAGTGTGCTTTTGAGGGAGAGGAAGGGAGAGAGAGAGATGAAGGGAAAGCAAAATTTAGAGCCTGACTTCGTTTAATTTTTTCAGATACAGCCTTGGTGAGTCAGGACTTAGCATGCAACCACTAATTAACTCGGTTTTTTGAATATACTATTTTTCCATGTAGCAGAGTACAGTATAGTAGAGTTTTTCTAGCACAGGGGTTCAGTAGAGAGTTGAGAACAGTGTGTCTGGCTAATATGAGAGCAACAGTTTATCCAGAAATAAAAACAACTAAACAAAAAAAAAAAAACCACTGATGTGGACATCTGGTAGATAAACTGGCTTTCTGGGTTCCTAAACAGACCACACGATCTCAACTAATTACAACTAATGGTGACAAAAAAGCAACTTGCTGGTTGCACAGAGAACAAGAGGTATGCTAGATATTTGGAAAAGTCACGCATCAACATCTCTCAGTTTAACTGCAAATAAGGATTTTCCATTACCCTGGTGAAGCACATTAGGTAAGTGACTTATTTACTGTGCAGCACAGAAAGCACGCTTGTCCCTAGCAGCAGCGCAAGACAGCTCGCTGGCCGCATGGCTTCCTCCACCGCCGCAGGCCTCTGATGCGATGTGAAAACAGCTGCAGCACACATTCCCGCCGCCGCGCTGGCTCCACAAACATGAAGCTACTGAATGGGTCATTTTCCATAGATGAGCCTTAGGAGGAAGCCGTCGCTAGCTTGTGCGCCGATCGGACTCTCAGACTCGTAAATGACGAATGGAAGTCAGTCTACTGGGTTCATACGAGCACAGGAAAGTACCTGAATAATTATGTGTTTGCTGGATTTTAACTTTGACATCCTTTTTATCCCATGAAGTCTTATTGAAGAAAATACAAACAGCTGTTTAATGTACAATGTCTAACACAGAGTGCAATGTGGTTAAGAACTGCAGGTTGACATGCCACAATGTTTTGTTATATGCTTCCACCAATGGCCAAACACCTCCTAATAACACCGCATAAGGGTCCCCATTCAACAGCCAAGAAGAACAAAACAAAAGGAAATCAGTTACAATAGGTCATTATTTATATAACAGAACATAAAAAGTATTCTCACAAAATTCCTATATTTACTACTTAAAACATTTTAATGTTTTCCATACGATGCATAAAGAAAGCCATGTAGGCCAGGTAAAGTTTCCTAAATCATTTTCCTTTGCTTTTTAATGGCTCACCTGGGAGAAAAAAATAAGGTACATAAAGTTCCACAGAGAAGATGGAACTGTGCCAATCTTGGAAACCGATGTTAATTATTTTTACTCTCAATTTCCTTTAGGAAAACAGCGTGCCCTGACGTACACTTCGCACAGCTCGCTCTCCCTCAGCCCAGAGTGACAGATGGACGGCATGAGTCATGTGATCAGGAGTGTTCCGCCTGTTTCTGCTCAGGCAGCTCCTACAGGGCTCCTCCACAGGAAACCTGAATCGTGCTCTCCTGCTGCTAGAAGGCAGCTGGAAAACATTTCCCACCAAAGCGGCGGGCTGCTCGAGCTGGGGTCTCCGAGGGGGAGAGGGACACTCAGGCAAACCAGACCGGAAAAAATCAAAGCCCCGCGCTGCCTGGCCACTGACGGTCAATCAGCGACTCCAGCAAGAGGCTCGGCTCCAGTCCTCGCTCCTTCAGAGCTTGTCCAGCTCGCAGTAAAAACAAACGACAACAAAACTGTCTGGTTACAGAACTGAAAGCTAGCAATGCTACCTGTAAATTTCCTGAGAAAGGTTCAGAATTGCAATTATACATGTAACTCAGAGGCACCATGAGTTCTAGGACCCAGAGGGGAAAAAGGTGGTCTTGGGAAGAGTAGAGGCTAAATTCTGATACTGGGAATTGAGGAGGGGGAGGGGACACTACTTTATATTATGGAAAAAAACACATGAAAACAAGTATTAAAGTATTAAATCTTCAGGGGTGAAGTTCTTGCCCCTGGTTCATATATCCCTGACTCTACACCATAATGCTGCTTTCTCTCTGCTCATACCCCTGTCCAATCAGTATACACCAAGCCAACGGTGCATTTTAACTGAGGTGAAATTTTATCTGAGGAAAACTGCCAAGCCTATATGTCAGAGTGCTGTCCCTCTTACCAGACACCTAACACTTTCTTCTTCAGTCCTTTCCCACAAAACAAACTCGAACTGTTTTCGTTCTTGTGGCAATGAGGTAAAGCGTTGACAAGTACATAAATCAGGCTCAACTGGATAAGCACGATCCTGAACTAACAGCAAACAACTTTCAGTGTCTGTCAGCTGAAGGATGTTAATTCACTTTTCTGACACTAATTAAGCTCAGAAACATATGTAAAAAGCCTGTGTGCTCATTTCCACAAAGTAATCACATACATTTCAGTCCACGTGTCCCATATGTCATAAGGCTGTACTGTCCAGCTGAAGGGAGAGGAAATTGCTATAAAAATTCCTGCCAAACCAGAATTACCAGAAAATTTTATTTGCTAAAATCATATAACTGCTACATAGGCTGTTTTCTCAGTGGTCATTATTATGTATTACCAACAACACTACTCAGAAAAGGAGCATCTGTGAAGGGGAGAAAAAAAAAAAAATAAATATCATTTTTTAAAATATATACAAACACACACACAAACTGTAACTTGGTATGGTACAGCAGTGATAAACATTTTTACGATTTTGCCATGATGGTGTAAAGTTAAGCACTGTGCTTACTTCATACTTAAATCTGAGACATGAATACAGACACTACTAAAGTCGAAAAGGTACCCTTGAGGAGAGCAGTTAACCTGAATTACCCCATCCCTCCAAAGATATCGAGATTTATAAAGGAATAACATAAACTTTTAAGGCTGTTGACGATAGCATCAGCAAAGCAGCTGCAAGCATAATAACTCCCATTTAGTACCGCCACTACTCTGACCTCAAGTCTTAAAACAAAGCATATATTTCACAAACAAGCTGTCATCAAGCACAGCACAGGTGGCCATTCCATTAACCTTTCCAAGTACGAGCAGGCTGGGAGGAATTCGGCGAGTACGGGTCCGGGCTCACAGCACAAGCAAAACAACCATGAGCATAGCAGGTAGCAAAACGAGGTTCATGACTGTCGTTGGTCATTAAAACCTTCATTGTGGGTCTGCGCTCATTCTGAGAGATTTCCGTCTTCAATCAGCAGCGCTAAGAGGCAGTCGTATAAGTGGGCCACGTCAACGAGCTGGCACTCATTTAGAGGAACGTCTGGCCGACTGCACACGTTTCATGACACGCGCCGTTGGATTGGCTGCGTAAACAGTTCACGTGACATCTGCTGCTCTCCCAGCCTGTGTTGTCAATGTTGGATTTTCACAACTTTCTATTGCCTGCTCCTCTGAAAGCTTATTTTAAACTTGTGGTTCTTAGGGTAAGACAACCTTGCAAAACAATGTCAGAAACCATCAAAATCGCCAAAGGATTTCAGAAAGATAAATGAACAGTTTATCAAAAAGTTCCTGGCAGGAGGAAGCCATTCACAAAAAACGCTCTTGTTCTCAGGTTTAACGGCTAAATATGTTCCAGACGTAGAGACGGGCCTACTTTAGCAACCGTAACTCTCATCAGCAGGAATAACAAGACGGTGCTGGGCTCTAAGTGATCACAGAAACCTTAGATATATCACCATATTTAAATAAAAAGTGAAAAAAATGATGTATTCTTCCTATTTTATACTGTAAACTTAGTAAAAAGAACAAAAAGATCTGACAACACAGAAAAATTCACTCAGCATTCTTAGCGTGACTGGTGAGCACAGATGTGTACGTGGCCTGGGAAAGGACCGTTCTCTAAAGGACATGGCCATGTGGCATGGCATGGAGGCCGGTGGGGGGGGGGGGATGCCATGGTTTGCGATGGACAAGACACTGTGAGAACGATCAAAGGACAACCAGCAAATGGGAGATATGGGGTCACTCTTTCAGCTATAACCCAACCCCGATCTGTAACTGAGCCGTCCTCAGCGTAGCCTAAAACACGCCCCTGTTATACAACAAGCGTAACAGCTGCACTTTCTACAACACAGCTTTCATGTGTGGAGAACACAACTGCTGGGAAACCAGCTTGTCTCTACAATGGATAACATAATACTCACCCCAGAGTTCAGGAAGCTAATGAGTAACTATGAATCCAAGTTGGTACACATTTTTGGCAGAGCACAGGAGCACAGCCATAAAAGATAAAGGATTTAAAAGGATTTACACAAATCCAAACGCAGGAGGACCATGGCATTCTAGTACTCGTGAACTGTGTGGTGCGCTGCTTTCTGTTCAACTTCACAGTTCAGTGTCATGACTGAAAACAGCAAGCATCACATGCTAAATGGAAACTGAAAAGAAAACCAAAACTCTGTACATAGCCTCCTCCCATATAGTAAAAACCACTGGTCCCCATCCACCAGCTTGCAGACCGGTCCCGGGCCATGGATCATTTTGTACTGGACCGCACAGAAAGAATAACAAAGTTTTATTTTTTTTATTTCCATTTTATTGACTATGGGAGTGTGCAGGGTTAGGGTTGCTCACACTGATTCTGCGTTACGGTGAGTTGTGTTTATTGTGCACTTCATTATGCTTGATTATACACACGTGATGGCCAGTTTGTGAAAAATAGTCTTACATGGCACTGGTCCGTGGTGCAAAAAAGGTTGGAGACCGCTGCTAAAACCACCTTTTATAGGAGAGAGAGAAGTGCGTTCTGAAACGCATACCAATGACCAAAAATACATAAGTCAAATTCCATCCATGTAATCAATGTATTTTTGTACAATGTGAAAAAAAGGTAAGAAAAACATAGTGTTAATCTCTTTTACTGCTCCCACCAAAGCGACAGAAAGGAGGAAGATGATGGCAGAGGAAGGCATAACAAGGCAGGACAACAAGGAGTCCCCTGGGGGGGCATAAAGGAAGGAAGCGCGAGTAGGCAGGCCATAAAAAGCCAAATGAGCACCTTCCTCTGGAACAGCTGTCTCTGAGACGTCCTCCTCCTCAGCACTCGTGTGGCACGACAAAGGCTTAGCGAACAGCGCGCACTGCCGAGAACGAAGCCGCGAGGGGCTCCCATGTCGACACTTTTACTGGCGCGTGTGTCGGAGTGAGGACGTGCGAACCTTGGCAGGGTCAAGGAGGAAGCGGCGCACATGACACCCGAGTCCCAGGGGATGCTCGGTTCAGCAGCTCATCTCAGCCCATCTCAGCCAACATGCACACGATATACCAACACGGAATTTTTTAATGTAGGGACAGAACGTCTGTAAAAAAGGAGAAAATTTCACACTCACGCTAGTTTAACGAGATGTGTGCCAATAAAACTTGGTCATGGCTACAGCAGCTTTGGTTCACCATCATGCTGCTCGCTTTCCTGCATGGCGTCATTATTAGGCTGTGGAAACATATGCGTTTTTTTTTTTTTTTTTTTTTACTGCAAGCCATCTAATCCTGCCAAAACACACTGAAATCCTGCGGAACTCAAAACAAAAATGCTGACAGCAGGACTCAGATACGTGAAAGACAGCGGCTCTCCAGTTTTACATTTACATTTTATTCATTTAGCAGGCACCTTTGTCCAAATCTGCTTACAATGAATAAGAGTAAACGTATCAAACCATATCAGAAAATCTAATTTTCCACCCAGACTTAGTGTTATACCACTTTATAGTGTGTGTTTAACATCTGATGGCAAAGTTAATTAAACTATACAACAGTCACAAGTATGTTGTGACTTCAAATCAGTGAGCAACTGAACCTATTAATTATCTTTCTTACTTAATCTGTTCCTGCAGACATACTGAGAAATACAGAAGGGCAAAAAAAGAGATTATAATGCTCTTTTCACACAACGAATTAAACAAATCAAAAACACCAGCTTTTGACTATGTTTTGCTACTGAAACCTAACGTTGTGCAGGCATTTCAGAAACTTCTGGTCTTCGATCCTGCATGAAATTAGAAAAATGGGATTACACAATTACACACCGAAAGCAGGGCCAGATGTAAAGAAGTCACAGAGACTGGGCCCAGGAGCAGCTGGCAGCGTGCCAGCACTCTGGGATCACGACACTGCTAGCAATCAAGGCAGCAGCAAGGCTAGACTGCCTTCCACTCATTCCAGACTGACACCACTTCCGAAGGTACATGGGATTTCCCTGCGGAAGCGTCGTACTTTTAACCCCTGTTCCGTGCAGGGTAAGAGCTCTTCTTGATTAAGTTACGAGTGTGTCTTCAATGAGTTGCAGCAGATTTAACACAAGACCCGCTTCATACTTTAAGGCCTGCAGGAGTATCCCATTAAAACAGACAAAAAGAGGTTTATCCGTTAAAAGGAAAAGACAAATATGTTGTGACAGAGCAAGAGGCTGTGTAAACACAGCAACTGAAGATGAGGGAGTGGCAGGGGGGTACATGCTCAGGCAGAAATCATGGCTGCGAGGTAACCTTTGACCCTACAAGAGGAGACCCCTGTAGGACCCCATCGAGATCCTCAAAGCTCTAAATGTGCAGGCCACGTGGAAGTCAAGCAGAGCGAGACCTTCTATGCGGCCTCTGGATTCACGTATTTGCACAGTCAGCTCTAATTTCATAAGGCATATTAAGCGATTTAATAAACAGCTGACATCCGCACCACTTTCCAAGCTATCCGATTCATTCCACTGCAACAAAACATTAATAGTCACCCACTGCGATGGCAGCAGAACACACTATCCTTGGAGTGGCAAAAAAAAAAGCTGGCTTAGAACATTCTGATGTACAGCAACAAAAGGCCGACTATGAACACAGAGAAGATTTCTGCGCTACTCTGATCGTTGGCAAAGAAAAGCTGCAAAGAGACTCAGGCTTTCTTACACAGGCAGAAACAGCATCGCCTGCAGTGAGTGAAACACACCAAACAGGGCAGCCATGTGCGATTTTTCCCAACAAAGGCTGCATTCTATTTCTCTTTGGCTAAGCAACTTAAAAAAGGTTCCGGCTAAAAAGTAACTTGCACACACAAAAAAAGAGGAACAACGATGTTTTGTTCCTGCCAGAAATTCCTTTTATCTCTAAGGTGCGGTAGAGTTCACCGGGACAACTGTGCGCACTTCCCAGCATGCTTCTGCAACACAGCGTCAGCCAGCAGTCAGGTCAGCGAACAGCTCCACCAGGGAGGCCCAGGGAGACACGCACTGAGTGGGCGTCTGGACACGTTCCTGCCCGCTGCCGGTCCTGGGCCAAGCCTCTGAGATTTCCTGGCCTTGTCATGCTCACAGACCCCCCCCCCCCCATACAGTTTTCCCCACTGACCAAGAACCAGAAATAAATTACATTACTTCACATTAATAGCTTTTCCAGCTGTGCTTAGACGTAACGCTACTTTGACTGAAAAGGATTCTAAGAACCTGAGAACAGGCGCTCAAAATAAATACAAGCACACAGTCATATTATTACTGCTGTTTTTTCAATGAGGTAAGGGGTTCCATTAGGTCATATATAAAATGTTCTGTTTATAATAAAAAATTATACATGCATCAATGTGTTGCTCGTAAACTTCTTGCAGAAAGCTACAAAGAATCGTGTGTTAAGGGAACACAGATAAATGTAAAACATTTGGTTATCTATTTCCATTCCACAGCCCCCTGTACAAATAAATGTTTGGAAACTCAACGCATACATGTTTATTTTGTTGGAGGTATTTAACTCAGGTCAAATGAACTTGTATAAGAGAATTTTTTTATCCCATTAGTTTAAAAAAAAAAAACCGTGAAGAATTCATTCAGTACAATAACAGAAAAATACTAATTCAACTACACTGCAAGGAGATGAACAGACTAATGAAGTGGATATGGAGTCATTATTTTCAAGAAAAAAAAGTATTTCACACATTTACATTTATACCTCCATTGTGTAATTCTAAACAATGCTTCCATTGTTACTGGGGAACAAGCCCAGAAATAGACTACAGTTTGTTATAAGTGAGAAACTAACAAACCAAACCAAAAACAGGACTGGTCTTTTTTTAAGACTTCTTCATTATACAACAGTTATATAGAAATAGAGGCACCTAAATGACCAATTAAATTAAATTACAAGACCTTGTCGTCATTTTGAACCACACAAATACCATGTATTTATAGGCTGCCTCCTTACCTCCTGTAAAAATATTTTAAATCTATCTTTACCATACTAATAACCAATTAACACTGTAATTATACTCTGCATCATCTGCCCATATGGCTATTTGAGTAACAAGTTGTAACATGCTATCTGAAAAATTCAAATTAAGTCTATTTGTTAAAGATGCCAGAATCCAATACAAAGCAAAAAGTATCCAATAAGGTGATAGAAATTGCAAGATTTAAATTGCATATTGCACGTAACTGCAATACTTACCAGGTCATGTTCATTTCAAACAGAAGGCAGAAATAAAACCTACTCAACTGTAGCCCTTTAGTCCACCTTAGATAGGAAAAGGAACAGATTTCTTTAATGTCTGGTTAAATAATTTGTTTAAAGGCATGGTGTTAACACAGCCTAGGACATTCAGCTGCTAACTGAAAATTAATTCAGTATACTGTTTAGCTGCTTTTCCTAAAAATAAAAAATTACTTTGTGGGTTTAAACATACTTTCAAGAGAGTACAGAATGAATGCTTTAAAATCCTCAGTTGGTTTCCTGAGATTTGAAACACGCATTAATGTAAATTAATTCGAATTTCTTTGTGACTTAAACCTACAAATTTGTGAGCACAGATTTTGAATATGTAACCCTCCCATTATCATCTTGTATCTCTAAACCTTTTTATTATGTTTTTCAGAGTAACCCAATAGTTTAGTAAATGCATTCTACCTGAAAATACACCTACCCTGGATGGGTGTCCTACCCAGGATGCTCCCTGATATATGTCTTACATGTGTAGGCACAGCAGTAGGTGTCAAAGGTCTCAGCACATACTATTAACACTGACAAGGTGGTTGTTGGAAACGTTGGAGAGGGTGCCTCCTTTAGCATTCAGTAGTTATACTTAGTATCTAGGATCAAGCAGCCTTTGAAATAAAAAATAGATCACTGGAAGAAAGCATTTGAGCAAGGATGAGAGAGGATAATGACAGACTGAAGTCGTACAGCAGTACAGGTGTGCTGTAGGCCCAGTTAGGCACAGTAAAGCCCAGTTAGGCACAGTAAGGCACAGTAAGGCCCAGTTAGGCACAGTAAGGCCCAGTTAAAGAGAGGAGCCTTACCCTTGAGGAACAGATCCTCCTGCAACTCCTGGCGGGCCTTGGCGGAGAAGCAACGTTTCCTCAGCCAGTCAGCTTCAAACTCACTCACGTGCTGGTCTGGCCATACTAAGGACACCTGGAAAGTCACACATGCATTAGGGACACCTGAGAAGTCACTCACAGTGCAAACTGAAACATTAAAGACACCCACCTCACTGTCCATAACTCAGAGGGAGACAGACACATTCTGGGACAAACTTGTGATCAAAACACTAAAATGTGAAGAAACCATCTATTTCTGCAACTACACAACATATAAAGTGTGCAGTGGTAACACCTGTAGGCCATTTGTGAGCATGCAGTATAGGCTGCTGTAAGCCCCAGAACTCTACTGAGGGAGTCTCACCTTCCCCGGCTCCATGACGAGTACTCGGTCCACCCCAGTGTGGACGTCCAGCTGGGAGAGTGGTAGACTGCGGGCACTAGCAGAGTGGAGTGTACACTGAGGGCACTGGCAGTTGTCCCTAAGCCAGATGAATGGGTAACGGCTATGGCTGCCATCCTCCCACTGTACCTCAAGTTGCTTCTCCATCTCCAGGGCGACGGCCTGCCTGACGCCTATGTTGGACCCACACCTGAGCTGAGGGGCTGTCAAAGTGTGCTTCCGTCTCTGCCCCCATGGAGAGGGGCAGAGAGGGGCTGCCTGCCAGGCTGGCCTGCTTCTCAGGACCTGCTGAAGAGCCCCAGGGGCCCCCTGGCTCAGCCTGGCTACCAAAATGCAATTACGTAGCCGTGTCCACATTCTGCAGCAAAAATCACCGATTCCAATGTCCTCCCCTGGGCAGAGCTGCGTAACAAGTTGGGGAGAGAAAAGCATGTAATGTGAACTTGCTGGCTAAGTCCGAACTGTAATCAAACACAACACTGAAAGGCTTTTACAGAAGCAAATGGCATTATACAGTTTAACAGAAACAAATGTAAGCAATTTTGAAATTTACTCCTAAAATAGCAGTCAAACAATTTGAAAGAACCAAAGTTGCACAACCAGGGCTACACAGTATCTGAGCACAAATATTAGATTAGGACTGCAGCCAATAATGATTTTGATACTCGACTGTTAGTTCAATTAGTGAACCAATCAGCGAAGGGACGAGAAACTTGTATCTAAAGCAGCATTTCTTGTAACAGAAAATTGTTTATAAATAGGCATTAAGTATTACAAATGTGGTGTATAGCTGCTGAGAGGAATTGAATGGACACATACATATTAATGTACATATTAATCCCAGCAAACACAAAACGTTCAAATAACGTTAGCTACACGTTTAGGGAATGTTAGGAACGTTTAGCAAACGTTATTTGTACATTTTGTGTTTGCTGGAATAGCATTTTTTTTGTTTACCTTAAAAACATTAAAAGGTGGTATTCTGGACATTTAAAATCATATGTAAAGTTCCAACCAGAGACAGGTTTTAAGACCAAAAAAGGACAGAATGTCTGAAGAGATGTGGATCAAGTGTAGCAGTTCTAATTAAGTCCACTATGAAAAAAACCAGTGGTTGTAAGCTCAAGAATGTGATTAGTTCCCCAAGTTGGGGACACTGGGCTAACTGCGTTTTCAAATAACTTTAGTTGGATTCTAAGCACATTGGTTTGAACCCCAAATACAGCTGCCTATAACATATAGCACACTAGGATATTCGAGTTGCATGCCATTTAACTAATACACACGCACACTGCTCCATGATCAATTGTGTGGGCATGTGCACAAACTGGGTGTGAACAATGAAAGCTACAAGATAAAACACTATGATTTCACTGCATTCATCAGTTGTCAGTGTCCATTTGAAAGCATTATTTGATATAGATGCATTATTGTAACCGTAAAGCTAAAGGAAATTTAAGTATAAAAATAAATTCTCTATTCCAGACAACACAACAGATTTTTCACAGCCGAGATCAAAAAAGGAACATATGCTGTCTCATCTCTGAAAATGGCTTATTCACATTGATTCACTGTTTTCTTTTATAATTAGTCATTTAGCAGACGCTTTTATCCAAAGCGACTTACATCATTTCATATGCGGGTTACAATGAGCTAGTGCAGGGTGTCTTGCTGAAGGACACACCAGGTGGCTGGGCTTTGAGCCGGGAGACTTCTGCATCCCAGGTTGATGTGTTACCCATTGAGCCACCTGGCGTTCTATAATTAGTGAATTACCTATATAAGGTAATTCTTTTTTATTGTTGTGTTCTGTAAATCACTGGTTCCCACACTATAGTTCACAGACCAATGCCAAAATTAGGGCTGACAGCACCAGGCTGCAAACCAGCCGGGAAAGCCCTGTACGTAGTAGGTGTGTAAACTGCAAAATAAGTAGCGGTGCGGGGGTAAAAGGACCAGAAAAGCCATACTATAGTGACAACATATAATAAAAAACTAAGCTACAATATGCAATTTGATTGGCAGAAGTTCATCTTTGCTTCCCTTGATTTGTCTTTTCAATGTCTTTTACCACAAACAGCTGCATTATGTTCACTGAAGTAGTCTTATATCATGAAGAACACTTCTGATTGGCTAGTCTTGTATAGTTTTTTTAAATGTTGTACCTCTTAATTGTCCTATAGTTTATGGTTACTTCTTTTGATCTACTTAAGTATTGGAAAAAAATGTTTCACGTTTTATTTGTTAACTGCAAATGAGACATTTTAGAAATTTATTTTATTTCAAGAATAAAATGTACTTATTATGACTCCATTAAAATAATAAATCTGTTTTTGTAAGTGTTTTGTACTATTTGTCTGGATTGGTCTTTTTAATAGCAGCCAGCCAAAGACGTAAATTTTCTGGGTTCATTTTCCAAGTTATTTTATAAATTTTAGTTTGACCCTTCACAAATGTAGTAGCTGTAATGGATGTGAATGGGAGGAGTGGAGCCTGCTCACAGAGCGAGGGCTCTTACTCACAAAAAGAATCACAAATCCACACATCTGTAATGGCAGGCTCAGTACAGGTTTGTTAACCCAGTAAAGGAGGGACAAGCAGGTGAAAGAAGAGGAGGTGCAGGGAGAATGCAGCACTCAGTACTCATCGCGGCCATATGTGTGATAACACTTCACACCGTAACCAGGAGATTAGCATCTTAAACCCACATAACTATGATCACCTTGTCTCCGTAAAGCATGCTCATGTATATCATTGGCACCCTGTATAATATATAATACTTTCCTGGTAATGTTCTTGTTTATTTAAATGTCTTATGGCAAACATGCAGTGCAATGACCCCCCTGCACTGGCCAATCCCTGGGGAATACTTAAAACTTCAGTCCAGTCCTTAGATCAAGTAGTTCTAACAATGCTATTAAAAATAAAAAATAAAAAGATTATAATTATTGCTGTTTTTATGACTCGACTCTGAGGTTATTTTAATGAATCACACATGTAACTAAAACTATGATAAAAGCATAGCACACACAGAATGAAATAACCACTAAGACCCAAATTGGTACATCTAGTTTCCAAATAACTGAAGAAGTAAAACATGTAAATTAGGTGTAATGTACAGTACCTAACCTTCATAATCTACCCAACAGCGATAATAAACACCTTTGTAACTATGCACCCTGCTATCAACACATACAGTAGTTCTATTTCTGAATTAAGTTTCTGTACCATGATAACAGAACAGAATTGCTGAGGATATGCAAGCAGTTCACACTAAAGTTTGTTTTAACAAAATGTCCAAAATACTTTCATTTTGTAAAAATAAATAGCTGGGTGACTTTCCCTTGATCCGTCTTGCTTCCTGTCTGTGACATGATACGCTAGCTAACTGATTACCAAAATCACTAGTAATAACACACAGGGTACCATTTGTATGGACCTCCAAACCAACTCTAAGCACTTGGTCTAATGCCATGTACACACATAAGGGAATGCAGATTTGAGCACATGCCTGCAACATACACTGCTGAGGATGGGATCTGAATACCAAAGAGAAGCCATGAGATGGAATTACCCATATAAATATTGGTTTAATTACATGTGAAATCAACAGATTTTTGAAAATTTTCCCGACTGACCATCTTGGTTTTGCTTCATACTTAATAAATTATGTCATTGTAGCTTACAACTAGTGTGCAGAATTGTCATATCTTTAGTTGTTTAGTTTCTGAGATACAGAGGTTTTAAAAACAGAGCGTGGCCATAGTTTAACTGCAAAAAAAGTGTTGCAAAAAATTACAAAGTCCACAGGTCATTACTTTTCAACTATTCATGTTAGATGCTTGTAATTTACAAATGTCTATAACTTCTAATATAGCTGACCCACAGCTGTAGATCTGTCAAATTATGGTTTGCTAACTATTAAATTCTGTTGTTTGTCTTGTGCTTTGGAGCAACTGTTGTCTGCTATATCATCTCACTGAACCAGATCAGATATTTCAGTATGTAATACATTATAATATTTTCCTATCAACTAGGTGCATGTGTAAAAAAAATCAAAACGCGCATATTTCAAGCGTATATTGCCAGTGTATGACAGAGCCTACCATAAAAACAATCATACCACTTGAAAGAACACGTTTCATTAGAAAATGCATACAAATGAAGTTGGTACCTCTAATCAAACTATATTTATCATGGTATAAAACATGTATCAAGCAAATCCAACATGGTCAGTTGGGAGGTCTCCAATGACTTCACCTAACAAAAAACACAATATTACACTCCTGGATTTCATGTGAGATACAACATTAGAGTAGAAATCACAGTTATACATTTAACTTACATCTGTCCATTTATTTGCATATTGTTCAACTGGAATTACCATAGCCTAAATGCTGCATCCAAAACGACAGCAGCCAGTGAAATTCAACTATGAAACAGGTCCTATACCTACACCCATACAGTGCATACTACAGCCCAACACACAGTATACAGAGTACACGGCGACATTAATGCTGAAACTGAAAAGAAATCTCAGAACTACTGCCAATAATTAGAATTGAATTTTAAATTGCACAAACCTGTCAAAGTCCCTGTTATCGCACTCAGTACTTAGTCATCTAGGCATCCTTAGTCAACATTCCTAACAACACGCACGCACGCACGCACACACACACACACACACACACAATTTGAATACCCGCTTACCTACTACACCTTAATATGGAACAGCACATCAAACTGCACGAGTTTAGTAACCTGACATATTACACGTAGTGCAGTGCGAAGGGTCTCGGCTGTTAAACGTTACCTGTCTGGTGGCTACAATCACAAAGTGCCCATCTATAAAAACTTTCTAGGTGAAGTGTTACAGACTAGGACGTCAATTAGCTAGCATCCCACAGAAATAAACAAGACGATGCTGAGCACTGCATGTTTCAAGTTGGGCATTTAATAAACATATTAATATAAATCATAATACCCACACAACCGTCAAATCAGTAACAGTGCAACACAATCGCTTAGCATTGTCTGAATTACCTACAAAAACAAGCAGCTTCCCCTTCTGTCTGAACCAAGCGTGCACAACGAAGCAAGTAGGTGAAAGGTTACCACAACCGGGGTTACCAGAGGTGTCCTCAGATTTAATATTTAAAGCTGCATTTCCGAAGTCGGTAGAACCGTTTGAACCAATTTGATGAACTAGCTTTTTCAAAATATAATCGCAAAGACCTCGTGTTTGCCAGATGTCGAATGTTTCAAAATGTTGATTTAATACAGCTGTTGGAATAGTCATTTCTGAGAAATATTGTATCTTTTATCGCGAATGCATTCACAATTTTATGTCTTATAATAATAAAAAAATGTACAAATGTAATAAAATTGTCAGGTGTTTACTGCTTATGAATAAATCGACGCACAGGCTACATAAACGTGGGTTGTGTACGGTACCGCTTTCATCTTTGAGTCATATCTGGCAACCCTGAATGTACAATGTTCCCGCACGTGCAGGGTTCCGATGAAGTGTCAATGTACCAGTTTCCCATGCAACAAATGCACATTTAAAACTGGTATATTTGTGCTGTTGAGACCCAATCAGTCAGGAAGTATCTACGGTTTGTACAGCATCCGCTTATTTAATTAAAAGCACCGAATGAAAGGAATGCCTTGCATTTTAAACAGATAAAATAAAATAAATGTATATTCTCAGTGTTGATTGAATGTCCATTCCCAATAAAAGCCTACACTTAACTGCTTAACACATTTCTAAACATTTCCTCTTTTGGTCCCCTCTTTGTATCTAGTACAGAAGTTATAAATTGATTCAGAACACTGATATCTCCAAGCTGGATTGGGAGACCTCGGGATCTTCCAGGAGTGGCTGGAGACCATTGGATTCAATATGGATTTACTTCATGTTTGACTCCTGTGTTGAATTAATGTCTGGAGCACATAACTGTGGATGTCAACAGCAGCTAAGTAGACTTGCACATCCTCTTGCTCAGTCAGCAGAAATAATTATTAATTCACTTTGTTGTTCCTATATATATATATATATATATATATATATATATATGTGTGTGTGTGTGTGTGTGTG